>SJYX01009811.1:322605-346653 GCA_006410675.1 Oreotragus oreotragus
TACTCAGGCCAAAAACGAAAAGAACAACAAACAAGGGAAAAAAAAAATTAAAAAGCTCCCTGTGACCTTTACTTCCTTTCTGCTCTTTCCTCCCACAGAGTAATCATTTTTTTTTTCTTCTTTTTTTCTGGACAACAAAATGCCAGCTCTTAAAGCCATTTTTATAGATTTGAAAATGGACATTTTTTTCTGCCTGGTTTTCCTTCTCCCATTTAAAAATTTTTTCTTCTCCTTAAACTACAGTCTTAGAACAATTTCACAGCCTTCCAGCAGGTTATATTGAAAAGTCTCAGTAGTGGTAAAGCTGTAGAGGAATAAAAGCCTGACCCTTGGGTTCACCTACCTAAAAGAAAATTTAAAAGTATGCATTAAGTTTCTTAACAACTCAAAATATCAACCATTTGCCTGTAATTTGGTTAGATGGTTTTCCACAAACTAACCAATTTATTTGTTTGATAGGTACTTGAATTAACCACAGGTAGTATATAAAATGGAAATCAAAGTATGTTCGAGATTCAAGACACAGGACAGAAATCAGTTACCTTCCCTAAATAGATGAATTTCAGTTCTGAGAGCAATAAACGATTGTTTAACTCTTCTAACATCCATCTTCGGCACAATCAGTTTTCAAATCTGCTTCTGAATATATTGGCTTTTCTCCCTCTTGTAGCTTTCTCTCCTCCCACCCATCCAACCCTCCCTTCCAGCTGGGAAAGTCCTTCTGTTGTGTACAGGGTATATTTTTAAAGCTATGTACTGGAATGTCAGTATTGCTGGGGAATTCCTCCTAAAAGTGACTTTATTTGTATGACAAGAGCATTTAATGCTGGTGTTTTCAGTATTCCATTACACACAACAGATAAAGGGATGCCTCCCAGGGCAGCTTAGAAAGAATCTTTGGATTCTGCTTCTCTGTCCTTTCTCTAAGCTAAGTCACTTCAGTCATGTCTGACTCTGTGTGACCCCATAGATGGCAGCCCACCAGGCTCCCCCATCCCTGGGCTTCTCTAGGCAAGAATACTGGAGTGGGTTGCCATTTCCTTCTCCAATGCATGAAAGTGAAAAGTGAAAGTGAAGTCGCTCAGTTGTGTCCGACCTAGCAACCCCATGGACTGCAGCCCACCAGGCTCCTCCATCCATGGGAGTTTCCAGGCAAGAGTACTGGAGTGGGGTGCCATTGCCTTCTCTTGGGTCCCTTATTTCCTTCCTGTCTTCCATCTCTCCTACCCTGCATTTTCTACTTCTGTCAGGCACATTTTCCAAAGCTCTCACTATCTCTGGAGAAAAATAAAGCTGGACCCCTTTCTAACACCATGTTTAGATGTGGACTCTAGACGTACTTAAATGTAAAAGACAAAATGATAAATATAACAGAAGAAAATATAGAAGAATATCTTTGTTTTCTAGGGTGGGAAAAGAATTGATTGAACAAAACTTTAAAAGAATAAAATAAAAATATTATGATTACTTCAAAAGTAAGAATTTCTCTTCAATGAAAGGCAAAGTTGATAGGCAGATGACAAAATTGGGAAAGATACTGGTCACATCTAAAACTGATAAGTGATTTTTATTTACATTATGTAAGAAACTCTTCGGAGAAGGCAATGGCACCCCACTCCAGTACTCTTGCCTGGAGGATCCTATGGATGGGGGAGCCTGGTAGGCTGCAGTCCATGGGGTTGCTGAGAGTTGGACACGACTCAGTGACTTCACTTACACTTTTCACTTTCATGCATTGGAGAAGGAAATGGCAACCCACTCCAGTGTTCCTGCCTGGAGAATCCCAGGGACGGGGGAGCTTGGTGGGCTGCCGCCTATGGGGTCACACAGGGTCGGACACGACTGAAGCGACTTAGCAGTAGCAGCAGCAGCAGGAAACTCTTATTCACCAAAAAGCAAAAGAAACCCAGTAGAAGAGTGAACAATGAATATAACAGACAATCTGTAGAAGAGCTCACCAGGAACTCATAAACATTAAGGAAGTGCTCAAAATCATCTGTAAATATGTAAGTGCAAGCTGACATAATAACAATATATCATTTAACTGGGAAAGATTAGACAGTGGGACAATATTAGGATCTGGCAAGGATGAAATTGAAAGATGCTTGCTCCTTGGAAGAAAACGTATGACAAACCTAGAGAGTGTATTAAAAAGCAGAGATATCACTTTCTGACAAAGGTCCATACAGTCAAAGCTATGGTTTATCCAGTAGTCATGTATGGATGTAAGAGCTGGGCCATAAAGAAGGCTGAGCCCCAAAGAATTGATACTTTTGAATTGTGGTGCTGGAGAAGACTCCTGAAAGTCCTCTGGGCTGCAAGGGGTTCAAACCAGTCAATCCTAAAGGAAATCAACTCTGAATATTCTTTGAAAGGACAGATTCTGAAGCTGCTGCTGCTGCTAAGTTGCTTCAGTTGTGTCCAACTCTCTGCGACCCCATAGACAGCAGCCCACCAGGTTCCCCGGTCCCTGGGATTCTCCAGGCAAGAACACTGGAGCGGGTTGCCATTTCCTTCTCCAATGCATGAAAGTGAAAAGTGAAAGTGAAATCACTCAGTCGTGTCCAACTCAGAGACCCCATGGACTGCAGCGTACCAGGCTTCTTCATCCATGGGATTTTCCAGGCAAGTGTACTAGAGTGGGGTGCCATCACCTTCTCCATACTGAAGCTGAAGCTCCAATACTTTGGCCATCTGATGCGAAAAGATGACAACATGGAAAAGACCCTGGGAAAAATTGAGGGCAGAGGGAGAAGCGGGGCTGACGGAGGATGAGATGGTTGGATGGCATCATCGACTCAGTGAACATGAGTCTGAGCAAGCTCCGGGAGATAGTGAAGGACAGGGAAGCCACAGGCCCTAGAGAGTCAGACATAACTGAGTGACTGAACGGCAACAGGGATGGGGAATGGGAAATCCTTAGGTGTCCTGGTGTTACTGACCGGGGAACCATTTTGAGGATGCAATTTGGCAGTACTTTGTCAAGCTAATTATATATAATTTTATGACCAACAATGCTGCTCCAAGTGTGTATACAATACATTATCACATAGATCCTTAGAGGGCTACATAGGAGGATGTGAACTATAATTTTATCTGTGGTGGCAAGAAGCTGGAAGCAATCTGGCCAGCCATAGTTGAGAAAGCAGACAGATACCATGTGATGGATGAGACCACGTGGCTGTTAAAGGCAAAGAATTAGATGTAGATACAGTGACATGGAGGACCAAAAGTCACAATGATTATGAAAGAAGAAATAGAATGAGTTAAAATGCAGTATCATTTATATAAATCTAAAGCACACATGCACAAATTTAATTATATTCATTTTGCATCCAAAGAAAACAACCCACTTCAAATGCATTCAAGTAGACTGGCTAGGGAGAGCAGTATAGAAGTGGAAAATGGAGGTGAATGAGAATAAATCAATATAACAAGGCAGGAGCCTGGTCCCATGGATCTATGATGATGCCATGCCACAAACCAAGGATTATTATTAATGCAAGCAAGTCTCTGTTTCTGAAAGCCACAGTAAACAAAAACAAAACAAATTCGCTTGGGTGCTACTTTCACCCTTTCTCCACATCAGGCTCTCAAACCCAGGAAGTCCTTTCTGTCTGCAATAACCACTCCTTTAGTCCTGAATAACACTGAGCTTTTCCTAGACTGCTAGAAAAGTATTGATGGAGTCCTATTTTTCCTTTCAATCCCATTGGTGAATTGTCCATAATATTGTGATTCTCAGCACACTTGCTTCTGTGCAATGTAAATCTTTTACAGCCTACTTATAGCTGGGTTCTGTGATTCTAAGTTCCACATGTGAAGGTGTCTATGACAAAATGCCCATATTAAATGATGCATTTTTGTTGTCCTCCCCGCCCCCCGCCTTTGTTTTTTTGCTAAGGGATGAAAAATGTGGAGCTGGTTAGGTAGAATTTCTGGCTGGCAGAGATATTTCTACATAAAAAAAGTATAGTTAGAAGATAATCTCAGGAAGAGGGAAGATGGGTCTGATGGCAGAAGGAGGTTCTTTATTCAGCATTTACAGAAAGAATACTACTTGCAATGAAGATACAGAGTGAACACACTGACAGGTTCCCTCTCTTTTGGAGCCTGCATTCCAGCAGGGAAGAATTGATGAGTAGAGATCATTTCAGCAGTATTAATTGCTCTGAAGAGAATACAGAGGGTAATTAAATAGACAGTGATGGTAAAGGACTTCAGAGGAATTTAAGTTGAGGAGTGAACAAATGCACCCACATTTTTAAAGGTTGCTTTGGCTTTTGTCTGGGTAATGTATTGGGCAGGGATAAGAACAGAAGCAGGGAGACCCTACTATCAGGAGGCTACCTCAGTAGACCTTGGGAGGAGGTGATCGTGGCTTGGACCAAAGTGGTGGGGATGTGGATGAAAGAGGCAGGTGGAGAGATGAGTTGGCTAAAACAGGAAAATCAGGCATAAAGGTGAACATAACAAAAGGTAACAGAATCGGAGTTTACAGTAGAATGAACACTTGGAGATCATTCTGGCCCAACCCCTTATTTTCTACAGATGAGGAAATCACATCCCAAAAGGGTGAAGTGATCACATCATCATCTCAGAAGCATGACTATTCTCTGAGCCTCCTGGCCCCAACCCAGCACTCCTTCTACACACCATGCTGGCCAAACTAGCATGGAAGGAGGATGGAGGAGCAAGCATGTTGGGAAGGACAGGGCAAGAAAAGTGAGAGTGATGATGAGGGAGAAAAGAGAGGGGAAGGGCAGCAAAGGGTCAAGATGGAAGGTGATCAAGATGGAGAGAAGAAAATGACAGTGGGTGAATTAAAGCAGGGGTCCCCAGCCTCCAGAATCGAATGTCTGATGATCTGAGGTGGAACGGATGCGACAATAATAGAAATAAAGTGCACAATAAATGTAATGTACTTGAATCATCCAAGAAGGATTCTCTGACCCCAGTCTGTGGAAAAACTGTCTTCCATGAAACCAGTCCCTGGTGCCAAAAAGATTGGGGACCACTGAATTAAAGGCTAGGGGCAGGCAGGGGAAGGGAAGGAGAAGGAGGAGGGGACCTTGTTGCTAGGATTCCTAGGGGTGATGGTTTCCAGCTGGGGTTTGGCTTAATAGACCAGCGCCTGGCTCACTACAGGTGTCAGGGCACCAGTGGCAGCAGTTGGAGCAGTTGCCTGAGCCGCCTGTGCCACAGGAACAATGGCAAAGGAAGTAAAGATGGGCAGGAAGTTGCCCTGGGTCAGAGCCAGGCTCGCCAGGGTCACACTGCTCTCACCCTCCTCGTGGGACATGCAGAGTCTTCCCAAAGCAGTCCAGAGACCAGGCTATTTATTCTTCATCATTACCATCACTCAACACTGTCATGGTACTACCATTCCTCTGGGCCAGACAATATGTGTAGGCTTTACATACAGTTGTCTCTTTCATCCTCACAAAAACTTTGGAGGCAGTTAGTTCTCTGGGTTTGCAGATAACAGAAACTAGGCTTAAGTAACTTGCATGACACCATCTCAGAACCAGGCAGTGGCAGAAAGGTCCTGCTATCTAACATGAAGTGTTGGACAGACTTTGCAAGAAGTGTCAGTGCTTTTTCCCTTTCCACAGATGGAGGACCCTTGGCCTGGGAAGACACAACTGATGGGACCAGATGAAACTTTACTCTTCCAATCTCCTATCTGATCCCCCCAGAGACCCCCTGCCCTGGATGAACATTCAGTTCCAGTTACATAGGCAACTTACAGGATACAAACTGAACCTTCATTTGGAGTTTTTACGCTGTATCATTGTTTAAAATGTGCAATTACTAACCATCTCCTTTTCCTTTAAGGTTTTGTCAAATGTCAGCCTTTCTGTGAAGGTTTCATTTCTCTCCAGGCAAAATAAATCACTCCCTCCTTGGTTCCCTCATAGTCCTGCACTTTGGTTTGAGGCACTTGTTTCTCTCCTTCAAAACAGCATGGACTCCTTGAGGAAAGGAACTGTGTTTTAATCATTTCTATATCCTTGGCACCTTGCTCACATAGTGCTTGGCATAGTGGAAATGGTCAATAAATTTTGAGTAGACTGAAAGCAAAAAATGGAAATGGAATTTTTTGGTGCCGTTATAAATCAACCATTTCCAATTTTGCTTTCTTAACTCAGAAACTCATATGAAAGAAGACATTGTCATCCATATCTTCTCTATTAGTAAAATGTTAAACAGCATATGGATTTCTTTTGGGAGAAACTAACAAAAATATGTTATAAAGATGTGAGTTATAAAACTGACCATTTGTTATTTCCAAATTGTTATTTGTAAGGAAAAAACAAGTATATATGAGTGTGTGTTTATGTGTGTCTATGTGTACAGTGTTAATAGCTCTGTTGGGTCTGACTCTTTGTGACACCATGTATTATAGTGTGCCAGGCTCCTCTGTCCAGAGGATTTCCCAGGCAAGAGTACTGGAGTGGGTTGCCATTCCCTTCTCCAGGGGACCTTCCTGGCCCAGGGATTGAAACCTGGTCTCCCACATTGCATGCAGATTCTTTCACCATCTGAGCCATGAGGAAATGTGAATATATATATATATATATATACACACACACATAATTTTTAAGCTTTTATTTCAGACTTCTGTTCCACAAGCAATATAAATAAGATGACCAACCATAATACTGAAGAATAAGCAATAGATACAACTCATTTTGGAGGCAAATATCACATGGTACTGACACATTTTTACATGTTACTATGAATCACAATAAACTGGAAAATTCTGAAAGAGATGGGAATACCAGGCCACCTGACCTGCCTCTTGAAAAACCTATATGCGGGTCAGGAAGCAAGAGTTAGAAGTGGACATGGAACAAGAGACTGGTTCCAAGTAGGAAAAGGAGTACATCAAGGCTGTATATTGTCACCCTGCTTATTTAACTTCTATGCAGAGCACATCATGAGAAACGCTGGGCTGGAGGAAGCACAAGCTGGAATTAAGATTGCTGGGAGAAATCTCAATAACCTCAGATATGCAGATGACACCACCCTTATGGCAGAAAATGAAGAGGAACTCAAAGCCTCTTGATGAAAGTGAAAGAGGAGAGTGAAAAAGTTGGCTTAAAGCTCAACATTCAGAAACCGAAGATCATGGCATCTGGTCCCCTCACTTCATGGGAAATAGATGGGGAAACAGTGTCAGACTTTATATTTTTGGGCTCCAAAATCACTGCAGATGGTGATTGCAGCCATGAAATTAAAACATGCTTACTCCTTGGAAGAAAAGTTATGACCAACTTAGATAGCATATTCAAAAGCAGAGACATTACTTTGCCAACAAAGGTCCGTCTAGTCAAGGCTATGGTTTTTTCAGTAGTCATGTATGGATGTGAGAGTTGGAGTATAAAGAAAGCTGAGNCACATCATGAGAAACGCTGGGCTGGAGGAAGCACAAGCTGGAATTAAGATTGCTGGGAGAAATCTCAATAACCTCAGATATGCAGATGACACCACCCTTATGGCAGAAAATGAAGAGGAACTCAAAGCCTCTTGATGAAAGTGAAAGAGGAGAGTGAAAAAGTTGGCTTAAAGCTCAACATTCAGAAACCGAAGATCATGGCATCTGGTCCCCTCACTTCATGGGAAATAGATGGGGAAACAGTGTCAGACTTTATATTTTTGGGCTCCAAAATCACTGCAGATGGTGATTGCAGCCATGAAATTAAAACATGCTTACTCCTTGGAAGAAAAGTTATGACCAACTTAGATAGCATATTCAAAAGCAGAGACATTACTTTGCCAACAAAGGTCCGTCTAGTCAAGGCTATGGTTTTTCCTGTGGTCATGTATGGATGTGAGAGTTGGACTGTAAAGAAAGCTGAGCACTGAAGATTGATGCTTTTGAACTGTGGCATTGGAGAAGACTCTTGAGAGTCCCTTGGACTGCAAGGAGATCCAACCAGTACATTCTAAAGGAGATCAGACCTGGGTGTTCTTTGGAAGGAAAGATGCTAAAGCTGAAACTC
The DNA here is from genome assembly GCA_006410675.1 of Oreotragus oreotragus. Taxonomy (NCBI): domain Eukaryota; kingdom Metazoa; phylum Chordata; class Mammalia; order Artiodactyla; family Bovidae; genus Oreotragus; species Oreotragus oreotragus. The sequence goes on from SJYX01009811.1 coordinate 330,615, forward strand.
CAGTACTTTGGCCACCTCATGCAAAGAGTAGACTCATTGGAAAAGACTCTGATGCTGGGAAGGATTGGGGGCAGAAGGAAAAGGGGACAACAGAGGATGAGATGGCTAGATGGCATCACCAACTCGATGGACGTGAGTCTGAGTGAACTCCGGGAGATGGTGATGGACAGGGAGGCCTGGCGTGCTGCGATTCATGGGGTCACAAAGAGTCGGACACGACTGAGCAACTGAACTGAACTGAACTGATGAGTAACATTATTGCAAATTCACTTTATTTATGATTTGGCCTTTGTAGCTCCTGTTTTATTGTTAATTGAAACTTCATAGCATCATTCTTACTGACATATACTGAAGACAAAAATATACTATATTTTCTTCATCTATCCTTTATTTTTTACTAAAAATACAGACATGGGCCAAAAAGGAAATAGCAGGAAGCATATTGACATCACAACTTAAACACATGACAATAATCTATAATCACTATACTTGTCAATGAATCCTCCATGGTGGGAGCTCGCCATGATGTACACAGCAGAGAGAGGACAGGCTGAGGGCTGAGTCTACCTCATTTCCCTGCTCAAGATATTGGAATACAAATATTCAAGGATGATTTCCTTATAGGACTAACTTTTAATATTTCTGAATTACACTTAAAAACACTTAAAATATTAACAAATATTAGTTTACTTAGCTATTATTAGTAGTATAACCCAAGTCATTTGGTCTCACCTACATGAGGCTACATATGGGGTCATATATATAAAACTTACAATGTCTTTCAGACTCTGACTTGCCTGTCCTCACTAAAAGACATCCTCTCAAGTGGTGCTTCCTCTATTCCTACAAATCCCTCTGGTTAGCCATTCCCACATGGCATCCACCCAGTATTCTCTTTATCTAGCGTCCATTTTGTCAATGCTTATGACCTGCTTTTAAACTTTTCTGAAGATTCCTCAGTTTTGCAACATAGATGGGGGCAAAAATATGAATGTTGCAACTCTCTGCTCCTGATTCCAAAGCTGGCTATTTGCAGCATGCCAGCATGGGGCAGGTTCCATGAACAGAGGGTGACTTGGAACAATACTGTATTAGTTTTCCATGGCTAAGAGAACAAATTATCACAAACTTAATGGTTTAAGCCAACATGATTTATCATCTTACATTTCTTGAGGTTAGAAGTTCAATAGGAGCCTTACTGGGCCAAAACCAAAGTGTTGGCAGGATTATATTTTTTTTTCCCTAGAAGGTCTATAGAATACTCCATTTCCTTGCTTTTTTCTTCATCTAAATGTTTTGCGCATTTCTTGGTTCATAGCCCCATCCTCCACCTTCAAAGCCAACAACATTTCATCTCTCTATTCTTTCTTCTGTACTTACATTTCCTTCTAGCTCTCGTCATTCACTTTTAACAACTCTTGATTACATTGCTGCTGCTGCTAAGTCACTTCAGTCGTGTCTGACTCTGTGTGACCCCATAGACGGCAGCCCAGCAGGCTCCCCCATCCCTGGGATTCTCCAGGCAAGAATACTGGAGTGGGTTGCCATTTCCTTCTCCAATGCATGAAAGAGAAAAGTGAAAGTGAAGGCGCTCAGTCGTGTCCAACTGTTAGCGACCCCATGGACTGCAGCCCACCAGGCTCCTCCGTCCATTGGATTTTCCAGGCAAGAGTACTGGGGTGGGGTGCCATTGCCTTCCCCACTTGATTACATTAGGTCCACCCAAACAGTCCAAAATAATCCACCTCTCAAAAGCACAGGATTTACCATCTTAATCATGTCTACAACCTCAATTCTCCTCTGAGACATAACCTAACATAGTCACATAGGTTCTAAGAATTATGATATGGATATCTTTGAGGGAGGAGGCATTATTTTGCCTACCAAGTATACTTTGTCAGTTTGACTCCAAAGTGCGATTATTTTTCATATCCAAATTTTCTTGTGTCATTAATTAACAAAATTCTAGTATAATAAGGTCAAAGGAAAAAAATTTTAATACATAAAAGTCAATCATATCTCTATATTAGTGACACACAATTGGAGAATTTGAACTCAGCATGGTATTATTTGCAATCTGTCTCTTATACACATCTAGATGTGTATAAGAGACAGTTATAAATAGGCTCCTCCGTCCATTGGATTTTCCAGGCAAGAGTACTGGGGTGGGGTGCCATTGCCTTCCCCACTTGATTACATTAGGTCCACCCAAACAGTCCAAAATAATCCACCTCTCAAAAGCACAGGATTTACCATCTTAATCATGTCTACAACCTCAATTCTCCTCTGAGACATAACCTAACATAGTCACATAGGTTCTAAGAATTATGATATGGATATCTTTGAGGGAGGAGGCATTATTTTGCCTACCAAGTATACTTTGTCAGTTTGACTCCAAAGTGCGATTATTTTTCATATCCAAATTTTCTTGTGTCATTAATTAACAAAATTCTAGTATAATAAGGTCAAAGGAAAAAAATTTTAATACATAAAAGTCAATCATATCTCTATATTAGTGACACACAATTGGAGAATTTGAACTCAGCATGGTATTATTTGCAATAGTCTTTAGGAACATAAAATACTCAGGCCTTGGAGTACAGAATGAAGCAGGGCAAAGGATAACAGAAGGAAAAAAAAGGATAACAGAGCTTTGCCAAGAGAATGCACTGGTCATAACAAACACTCTCTGCCAACAACATAGGAGACAATTCTACACATGGACATTACCAGATGATCAATACCAAAATCAGAGTGATTACATTTTGCAGCTGAAGATGGAGAAGCTCTATGCAGTCAGCAAAAATAAGACCTGGAGCTGACTGTGGCTTACATCACGAACTCCTTATTGCCAAATTCAGACTTAAATTGAAGAAAGTAGGGAAAACCACTAGACCATTCATGTATTGAATGAAGCAGGGCAAAGGATAACAGAAGGAAAAAAAAGGATAACAGAGCTTTGCCAAGAGAATGCACTGGTCATAACAAACACTCTCTGCCAACAACATAGGAGACAATTCTACACATGGACATTACCAGATGATCAATACCAAAATCAGAGTGATTACATTTTGCAGCTGAAGATGGAGAAGCTCTATGCAGTCAGCAAAAATAAGACCTGGAGCTGACTGTGGCTTACATCACGAACTCCTTATTGCCAAATTCAGACTTAAATTGAAGAAAGTAGGGAAAACCACTAGACCATTCAGGTATGACCTAAATCAAATCCCTTATGATTATACAGTAGAAGTGACAAATAGATTCAAGGGATTAGATGTAACAGACAGAGTGCCTGAAGAACAATGGATGGAGGTTCATGACATTGTACAGGAGGTGGTGATTAAGATCATCCCCAAGAAAAAGAAAAGCAAAAAGGCCAAATGGTTGTCTAAGGAGGCATTACAAATAGCTGTGAATAGAAGAGAAACTAGAGGCAAAGGAGAAAAGAAAAGATATACACATTTGAATGCAGAGTTCCAAAGAATACCAAGGAGAGATAAGAAAGCCTTCCTCAGTGATCAATGAAAAGAAATAGAGGAAAACAACAGAATGAGAAAGACTAGAGATCTCTTCAAGAAAATTGGAGATACCAAGGGAATATTTCATGCAAAGATGGGCACAATAAAGGACAGAAATGGTACGGACCTAACAGAAGCAGAAGATATTAAGATGAGGTGGTAAGAATACACGGAAGAACTATACAAACAAAGATATTTATGACCCAGATAACCATGATGGTGTGATTACTCACCTAGAGCCAGACATCCTGGAATGTGAAGTCAAGTGGGGCTTAGGAAGCATCACTATGGACAAAACTAGTGGAGGTGATGGAATTCTAGCTGACCTATTTCAAATCCGAAAAGATGATGCTGTGAAAGTGCTACACTCAATATGCCTGCAAATTTGGAAAACTCAGCAGTGGCCACAGGACTGGAAAAAGTTAGTTTTCACTCCAATCCCAAAGAAAGTCAATGCCAAAGAATGTTCAAACTACTGCACAACTGTACTCATCTCACACTCTAGCAACATAATGCTCAAAATTTTCCAAGCCAGGCTTCAACAGTATGTGAATCAAGAGCTTCCAGATATACAAGCTGGATTTAGAAAAGGCAGAGGATTTTCACTGGAAGGACCGAGGCTGAAGCTCCAATGCTTTTGTCACCTGATGCGAAGAGCCGACTCATTAGGAAAGATCCTGATGCTGGGGAAGATTGAAGGCAGGAGAAGAAGGAGATGACACAGGATGAGATATTTGGATAGCATCACCAACTTGATGGACATGAGTTTGAGCAAGCTCTGGGAACTGACAATGGACAAGGAAGCCTGCTGTGCTGCAGTCTATAGGATTGCAAAGAGTCATATGCGACTGAGTGACTGGACTGAAATTAATAAATGACATACAAAAATTTTACACTGAAAACTAAAAAACAGTGCTAAGAGAAATTCAAGAAGATTTTTTTAAAAATTGAGAAGTACACTATGTTTATAGATTTGAAAACTGAATATTATTAAGATAGCAATACCCTTATAATGATAAATAGATTCAGTACAATTCCAATAAAAATACCAGAGAGACTTTTAATAGCAAAGGGCAAACTAATTCTAAAATGTGCAAAGCACTCAAAATAGGACACATTAGTTATTTATGGTCAAAATTAACAAAATTCAGTTGAAAAAAATGAGCTTCTTCTACACTTCAATAAGTATAGTAAAGAGAGGGCAGTGGTATGATGAAATGATAAGATATCTCTGAGTTCAAATCCCTGCTCTGTTACTTACAACTATCTCACTCAGTATATCTTCTAGGGAGGCAAAGGAGATGATGGATGCTTACAATTTAAGAAGACACCCAAGGAGGCCTGGATATAACTCACCCCTGCCTTCTCTTCTCTCCCCCCACGCACCAGCTAAGCACCATGATATTGAGAAGCACTGTTCTAAATAAGTCAATCAAATGACACTGTGCTATTAGACTTGGAAGGAAACTTAGGTAATATTGTACAAGTTGCTCATGTTCAGAAAGGGAAAGAAAGGCTCAAATAGGGTAAAGTGGCTTGCTTAAGACTGACCAATATCAAGGTCAGTTCAGTTCAGTCACTCAGTCATGTCCGACTCTTTGTGACCCCATGAATTGCATCACACCAGGCCACCCTGTCCATCACCATCTCCCAGAGTTCACTCAGACTCACGTTCATCAAGTCGATGATGCCATCCAGCCATCTCATCCTCGGTCGTCCCCTTCTCCTCCTGCCCCCAATCCTTCCCAGCATCAGAGTCTTTTCCAATGAGTCAACTCTTCGCATGAGGTGGCCAAAGTACTGGAGTTTCAGCTTTAGCATCATTCCTTCCAAAGAAATCCCAGGGCTGATCTCCTTCTGAATGGACTGGTTGGATCTCCTTGCAGTCCAAGGGACTCTCAAGAGCCTTCTCCAACACCACAGTTCGAAAGCATCAATTCTTCGGCACTCAGCTTTCTTCACAGTCCAACTCTCACATCCATACAAGACCACGGGAAAAACCATAGCTTTGACTAGATGGACCTTAGTCGGCAAGGTAACTGTTATTTATCAAAGTTAGGCCAAAGTCCAACCCAAGCTACCAAAATCTGAGTAAAATCCCCAGATCTGCTACCAGCTAGCCATGTGACTCAAGAATGAATGTCTGAAATTCAGATCTCTTACCTGAAAAAGTGAGGGAAAATAACATCCATTTTTTAGAGATACTTTGAGGGGTAATAATAATTTTTAAAGTGTTTACCAAATCGCTTGACACAAAGATTTCCCAATGACTGTTTTCTTTCCTCTTTCCTCCCTCTCCTCTGTACCTAGTTGTGTGCTGTGTTGCCCTTAGTCTTTCAGTTGTGTCTGAATCTTTGCGACCCTGTGGATTGTAGTCCACAAGGCTCCTCTGTTCATGAGGATACTCCAGGCAAGAACACTGGAGTGGGTTGCCATACCTTCCTCCAGGGGATCTTCCCAACCCAGGGAATGAATCCATGTCTCCCACATTGCAGGTTTCTTTACCTGCAATGGTAAAGAATTCTTTACTGTCTGAGTCACCAGGGAATCCCATGAATACTAGAGAGGGTATGAGTAGCCAATCTCTTCTCCAGGAGAACTTCCTGACCCAGGAATTGAACTGGGGTCTCTTGCAAAGCAGGCACGTTCTTTACCAGCTGAGCTGCCAGGGAAGCCCAAAGCTGACCTCTCCTTAAATGTATACTCTTAACATGGGCATTAGTTAGAACTTTTGTTGCAAGTAACAGAATTCTATTCAGATTAAGGTAAGTAAAAATGGGGTATCTGCTATAAGTATAGAGAAGATTATCATAAAGATCCCAAAGTCAAGAACTCAGCCAGGCTTCAGGAAATCACCAGAACCAGAAACCATAAAGACCCCTCTTTCATCTCCCTTCTCTGCTTCTCTCTCTGCATTAGCTTTTCTGTCAGGCTCTTTCTTCTTCTTGATACACATGATAATAGAAGATGGGGATTCCAGAATTAATGACAGATTTCTTCCATTTACTGGCCCAGACTCAACCATACTTTTTAGTATAAATTCTAAACTTTTGGGAAAGAGAATCTGGCTGGCTGGTGGCAGAGAGGGCTATGAGAATCATAAAATATAAATTGCCTGCCAGGGACCCACCATTCAAGCTTAAATGAACAGTTATAGGGGGTCCTTGCAAACTGGGTAGAGACAACTTAAAAATCTGCTACAGTATGCTGTCAACTTGCTAGTAGATAATCTGAGATGAATCCCCATCATGTTCGAAAGTTTCCAGCTTAACATATAGCTTAGAGAGGTATTGCCATAATGGCAATACCTTGTCTATCAGTGTGGGTATGTTGACAGTTTAGATTTTTATCTGTTTTCAAAGCTCTCTGTTGATTTTTTGAAATACCCAGAGTCATGGTCACAGAAAAAAATTTCTCAAATCTCATTCCTTAACTCAGTCATGAGGAGGGTGAGATTGGATATTCTTACTCTTAAAACCTGGGCTTATGGAAAAACTATTCTTAATATAATCATCTTATTTTAGATAGGCTTGGCTCTAAAATAAAAGGCCCCTTTCATGGAATTGCTTTGGAAAGCTGCCAAGAAATATACAGTATCAGGAAAAATACTGGCTTAATGTTTTTCAACATTATTCATCAGTTATTCCCAGAGTCCGGTTATTAAAACTCTCCAGCTCAGCAGTCTGGTTTTCTGCTTGTAGACATAACTGCCTTTCTAATGAATGAATTACAGGTGAGCTAACCATAGGAAAAAAAATGTTTTTGGTAGGCCCTGGCATGGTCTATTATTGGCAAGACCAATTGCCTCTTCAAGTTTTAGATTTCATAATTTTCTTATTAAAACCATTGATTTTAGTGGAAAATTAAATGAAAAACATGCTTTTCTAATGGATGTAAGCTTATCTTATGCAAATATCAAGAGTCATGCATTGCTCCAAGTATGGCCCCAGTTTATCACCAGTAGAAAACAAACAAAAAAAACCCCCTTAACACAAGTCTCCTTTACCCCAGATAACATCAGCTCTGATTTGAAGTTTTGCCAGTAATAAGCAGAAAATACTGCTCAGAAGTTTCATGCTCAGTTCTGAAGCAGCCCATTCTTTCCATAGTCTCTGCATGTTTAGTTCTAAACTGATTAAATGGAAAATTATGAGGGTTTCCTAGGTGGCACTAGTGGTAAAGAACGTGCCTGCTAATGCAGGAGACATAAGAGATGTGGGTTCAATTCCTGGGTTGGGAAGATCCCCCAGAGAAGGGCATGGCAACCCACTCTAGTACTCTTGCCTGGAGAATCCCATGGACGGAGGAGCCTAGCAGGGTATGGTCTATAGGTTTGCAGAGTCAGATGCGACTTAGAATGCGTGCATGGCACAGGTACTTGCCCACTTATGAATGCCGACATTAGTGCAGTCTAGCTGGAAGCCCAGAATTTTCATGTGGATGCATGAGGGTGATGAGTTGATTGTGAAGTGGGGTTAACTCGAGGCAACAGGAAACATGCCCTTGCTTTTCCTCTGTGGAGGAGTGAAAAGCCCATGCACGAGCTTGTGTGTCTCTTTTTTTCCAAATAGGATCAAGCCACCACGCTCTACGGTCCTTTCTATTAACTCCTTGTTCTGAGAAGATCTAGAGCCTTATCAAAGAGGGCAGTGACTTCAAGCACAACCACACTAAGCTGGTGTTATAATACTAACAGCAGGTAAGCACAGAGCCCTCTTCCTAACTAACGAATGAGAAAAAGAGCAGTTAAAATTTGTGTAGAATAATATGACAGTCAGTATACATCACCTTTTTCTCTCTACTATGTCAGCCTTTATTTTTAGGAATTAAACCTTTAGAAATGTGTCCTAAAAAATGTTTGCTAGATTACATCAGAGTTTTTATTGTGACAGTTTTTAAAAGGAAGAAAACAAGAACAAAGCAAAGTGTCCATAACTGGGGCAACGGTTAGATAAATTATGGTACATCCATAGGATGGAATACTAAGTAGCCAGCAAAAGGAATTTAGTACAGACATATACAAGGGCATGAGAAAATGCCCATAATATTTGGCTAAATGGAAAAATCAAAACAGCACATATATTTATGATTTAATTTTTATAAAACAATACATTACTATGGACTTGTGTATGTAATTTTTACATACCAAAAGAGCCAATGGATACATAACAAATTGCTAACAGCAAAAACTTGGTTATAATGAATGGAAAAGAACTTACACTTTTAACTCTGTACACTTTGATATTATTGAATTTCCTACCACTGCTGTGTGACCCCATAGACGGCAGCCCACCAGGCTCCCCCATCCCTGGGATTCTCCAGGCAAGAATACTGGAGTGGGTTGCCATTTCCTTCTCCAATGCATGAAAGAGAAAAGTGAAAGTGAAGTCGCTCAGTCTGTCCGACTGTTAGNGACCCCATAGACGGCAGCCCACCAGGCTCCCCCATCCCTGGGATTCTCCAGGCAAGAATACTGGAGTGGGTTGCCATTTCCTTCTCCAATGCATGAAAGAGAAAAGTGAAAGTGAAGTCGCTCAGTCTGTCTGACTGTTAGCGACCCCATGGACTGCAGCCCACCAGGCTACTCCATCCATTGGATTTTCCAGGCAAGAGTACTGGGGTGGGGTGCCATTGCCTTCCCCGTTCCTACCACTAGAAGACATTATTTTATAATCAGTAAACAAATATGATAGGCTATAGATTTCAGTTTAGGATGATGAACGAGTTCTGGAGATAAAAGGCACTGATGGTTGTACAACAACAATGCGAATGTGGGAATGCCACTGAAATGGATACTTAAAAATGGTTGAAATAGTAGATTTTATATTATGCATATTTTACCACAATAAAAAGATGGTGTCCTTTATAAGGGCACCTCCATTATATAAGTAATGGGCAGTGGTGGCCTCAAAGATGAGTCACTTGTTCTCAGGTAAGTTCAGGTAAGTGAGCCTGGACCTACTTGTAAAGTGTGGTGATGCGATTGAATTAGATAGTGTACCTGGAGTTACACACGATGTCCTTGAGCAGCCAGGATAATATAAAAGTCACCTTCCACTGTCAGCATCACAGGAGGCTTCCCTTTGGTAAAGTAGATATTTAGGGGCAGGTTCTTCATGATATTTCTTATGTATATAATCATAACCACAATCCCCACCCCCTTCCCCACTTTAGTAATGACTATTTTTTCTCTTAAACATGAGCCTACCAATAATAATGTAATATGTTACACCTTTGTATACAGTTGCCTAACCTTATTTAATCTTATTAGATCTGTATTGGAATTCCTTAAGAATCCATATTAAATGTCCTGACCATTTAATTGTATGAAATTATACCTTTCAAGCTTACATAGTATCTATAAGATAGAAAGAAATGAGGGTCCAAGGCCAATCTATACTTATAAGACAAAGAGTGTTTTTAAGTTAAGTGAACCAGTCAGTAAACATTTATTCATCACCTACTGTATGAGTTAGATAGGACATACCAAGGAGCATAACACAACTGTCTAAGCTTAAGAGGCTTATACTATATAAAGGAAATGTCAAGTACACAAGCATTGGATTGCACTGAACTGAATTGAACTGAATTCGATTAGATTGGGTGGAATTGGATTTTAAAAATTTGATACAACAAACATTTAACACCCATAAAGATGTTGCACTGAGCAAGGTAGCATAGGTTTGAAGAGGAGAATAAGAACATTATAAAACATGCATCTTCTCAGATTCACAACTGAGGGAGAGAGCAGGAAATGAAGTAAGTGAAATATAAGACATAATGTACAAGTGGTACAACAAAGTGATAAATCCAAATTGTGACGAGAATAATCATTCTCTATGTGGAGACCAGAGTAGATGGTGGGAACAGACCCAGGGTGGAGGGTAGGTGGTATTCAGGCTGAGGGAATAGATTGAGCAAAGGCCTGGAGGGGAAAATGTGCTAGAGTGTTCAGGGAACAGAGTAGTTCAATTCATCTAGAGCATAGCGAGCAGGATAGGGGACAAGGCTCTCTGCATGAGATAAATTAGGGAAGGGAGATCAGGGCCAGAGCCTCAAGGCACTAGTGAGGAATCACACATTCCAGGGGCCGCAGAGGCTGACGGGAACTTAGTGTGCACCTAATAAAGCTTTTACCCACAGGAAGTCATCGCCTCTCACCCAGGTTACTGTATTAGCTTTTAACTGTACTTTCCACTCCCACTCTGGTACCCTCTAATCCATTCCCCACACAGCAATCAGTATGGTCTTTTTGAGACTGCAAATCAAGTCATGTCACACTTCTGCCCTGGATTTCTCCTTTGTTTATAAGTTCAAAATGTTACCATAATCTCAAGGTCCTGCAGGGTAGAAGTTCCAGCTCCCTGACCTGTGTGTGCATGCTCAGTTCTTATCTTTCTCATAATGCCTCAATCCCCCTCAGCTGCTCCTTCCTGATCCTTACTGCTCTGCAGTGTCTCTGTGCCAAGCGGGATGATGGAAAAATACCAAGTGGCTAACACACAGCTATGGAATAAAGTAGGACACTCAGGCAGGTATGAATGCATGCATGAGTGAATTAATGAATGACATCAACAAAATTCATCTCAAGTACCATTCACCCTTACCACTTACATCTCAGATGGTAAAGCGTCTGTCTACAATGCAGGAGACCCGGGTTCGATCCCTGGGTTGGGAAGATCCCCTGGAGAAGGAAATGGCAATCCACTCCAGGACTATTGCCTGAAAAATCCCATGGACAAAAGAGCCTAGTAGGCTACAGTCCATGGGGTCGCAAAGAGTCTGAGTGACTTCACTTCACTTCACTTCACTTACATCTACTGGGCTGCTGCTGCTGCTGCTAAGTCACTTCAGTCGTGTCCAACTCTGTGTGACCCCATAGACGGCAGCCCACCAGGCTCCCCCGTCCCTGGGATTCTCCAGGCAAGAACACTGGAGTGGGTTGCCCTTTCCTTCTCCAATGCATGAAAGTGAAAAGTGAAAGTGAAGTCGCTCAGTCTGTCCTACTGTTAGCGACCCCATGGACTGCAGCCCACCAGGCTCCTCCGTCCATTGGATTTTCCAGGCAAGAGTACTGGGGTGGGGTGCCATTGCCTTCCCCGCATCTACTGGGCAAGAACTCCCAATTCTGCCTAGAGAGCAAAAGACAAATAGGCACAGGTGGAGAAAGATTCTGGGGAAGGTCAGGAGGGGTTTAGAGCAAGAACAAGGCCATTGCTAAACTGACCTTCCATGAGTCTGTTCTGGATAAGAGATGTCAGAAAGGTGGATACAGCCTGACGACATAGCCCAGGCTGACTAGGATCCAAGGGAGTGTGAGAGACACATGTTGACAAGACTGCAATCAGAGAAGGAAATGTCAAGATCACAGCAGAGAGGTCCTGCCCCAGGTGGCTGCAATAGAGAAGAAAGCTGTAAAGAATCAAGGTCAGGAAATTGTTGGACAGACAGCTGTCACCAGGGCTAACAGCTCACCTATTTTTGGTACATATAACTGCAATCCCACACTTATTTACTGACTTATTTGCTGTTATCTATTTCTTATTTACCACCCCAACTAGATTATAGTCCCCTCAAAGGCAAGGATCAGGCATGTTTAAGTGTGATATCTAGTGTCTAGCATAATCAGAGATGCTTATTGAATATCTGGAGGGTAAATGAATAACTGAAGGGTTAGGGTTGCTGACTGTACCTCACTCTCATTCTTCCCTTTATATTTGAAATTTATAGAAGTTGTATGGCATGAGTGGAAAATATTTGAGTATTGTATAGACATAATTTTACCATGTTATCAAACTGGGTTATACATAATTGTTTGTATTATTATTTGTTTAAATTGTTCTTTCTACTCTGAAAGTGCACAGTCCTTGAGGGCAAGAGTCAAATTCTAAATAGCACTTTATTTCTATCCTCAGAGCACCCAGAGAGTGATAGGAAAATAGTATGCAGATGCATAGCAGCCTTGAGAGGAGGTTTTACAGTTAAACAGACTTTTGTATTTAAACAAAACTGCTTCTACCAGTGATCTTTATGTCTTCATCTCGGTTTCTGTGTCAACAAAACAGGGATAAAAACCAGGCTATGGCTCCCGGGGTTGATTTAACGCTTAAATGAGATAATTATATAATCATACTAGTGCCAAGTATATAGCATTCCGTGCATGGTAGCTAAAGATAAAGTTAATTTTTACCTGTTGTTTAGGCTGTGGGAGCTGCAGGTGCATTTAGGGTTTGTCATTGCCTGCGTCAGTGATGCACTCATGCTTCTCTCGGTAAGTTGGCTGAAAGGCACATTTCCTTTCCTGCTTTGCCTTAGCAGGAGTGATTCCAGCCCAGCATCACTCTTCCCAGGACCACTTTGGTCTGCCTGCTCTGGCAGAGGCTGGGGGTGGTGCCCACGACCTCAGGGGCTGATCTGAGTGTGCACAGCTCCATGCTGCCCTCTGGTGGTGGTATTTCGGGCTGCCCCCTGTCTGCATCGGACTTTCTCAGTGCTGTGCTGAGAGAAAGGTGCAAAGATAAACTACAAAAAGAGCACCAATAAGGAGACTCCCTGAAGACTACAGGGTGGTAATGGGGGGGGGGTGCGGCTGGGGGGCTGTGCACTGTACCAGCTGTTCTATTTACCTCAGTTATTAACACCATCTCTACTCAGGTTACTATGAGGATGTCTAGTCTCAGTTCAGTTCAGTCGCTCTGTCATATCTGACTCTTTTTTACATCATGGACTGCAGCTCGCCAGGCCTCCCTGTCCATAACCAACTCCTGGAGTTTACTCAAACATGTCCATTGAGTCGGTGATGCCATACAACCATTTCATCCTCTGTCGTTCCCTTCTCCTCCTGCCTTCAATCATTCCCAGCATCAGGGTCTTTTCAACTGAGTCAGTTCTTTGCATCAGGTGGCCAAAGTATTGGAGTTTCAGCTTCAGATCAGTCCTTCCAGTGAACAATCAGGATTGATCAACTAGGATGGACTGGTTGGATCCCCTTGCAGTCTAGGGAACTCTCAAGAGTCTTCTCCAACACCAAGTTCAAAACCATCAATTTGTTGGCACTCAGCTTTCTTTAAAGTCCAGCTCTCACATCCATACATGACTACTGGAAAAACCACAGCTTTGACTAGATGAACCTTTGTTGGCAAAGTAATGTCTCCGCTTTTTCATATGCTGTCTAGGTTGGTCATAGCTTTTCTTCCAAGGAGCAAGAGTCTTTTAATTTCAGGCTGCAGTCACCATCTGGACTGATTTTGGAGCCCCCCAAAATAAAGTCTCTCACTGTTTCCACTGTTTCCCCATCTATTTGCCATGAAGTGAGGGGACCAGATGCCATGATCTTAGTTTTCTTAATGTTGAGTTTTAAGCAAGCTTTTTCACTCTCCTCTTTCACTTTCATCAAGAGGGTCTTTAGTTCTTCTTCACTTTCTGCCATAAGGGTGGTGTCATCTGCATATCTGAGGTTACTGATATTTTGCCCAGCAATCTTTATTCCAGTCTGTATTCATCCAGCCCAGAATTTCTCATTGTGTACTCAGCATATAAATTAAATAAACATGGTGACAATATACAGCCTTGACGTACTCCTTTTCCTATTTGGAACCAGTCTGTGGTTCCATGTCCAGTTCTAACTGTTGCGTCTTGACCTGCATACAGATTTCTCAAGAGGCAGGTCAGGTGGTCTGGTATTCCCATCTTTCAAGAATTTTCCAGTTTGTTATGGTTCACACAGTCAAAGGTTTTGGCATAGTCAATAAAGTAGATGTTTTTCTGGAACTCTCTTGCTTTGTTGATGATCCAACAGATGTTAACAATTTGATCTCTGGTTTCTTTGGCTTTTCTAAATCCAGCTTGAACATTTGGAAGTTCATGGTTCACGTCCAGTGGAAATCTGGCTTGGAGAATTTTGAGCATTACTTTGTTAGTGTGTGAAATTAGTACAATTGTGCGGTAGTTTGAGCATTGTTTAACATTGTCATTCTTTGGGATTGGAATGAAAACAAACTTTTTCCAGTCCTGTGGCCACTGCTGCTGCTGCTGCTTGCTGCTAAGTTGCTTCAGTCATGTCTGACTCTGTGCGACCCTATAGATGGCAGCCCATCAGGCTCCCCCGTCCCTGGGATTCTCCAGGCAAGAACACTCGAGTGGGTTGCCATTTCCTTCTCCAATGCATGAAAGTGAAAAGTGAAAGTGAAGTCGCTAGTCGTGTCCGACTCTTAGTGACCCCATGGACTGCAGACCACCAGGCTCCTCTGTCCATGGGATTCTCCAGGCAACAGTACTATAGTGGGGTGCCATTGCCTTCTTCGGTGGCCACTGCTGAGTTTTCCAAATTTGCTGGCATATTGAGTGCAGCACTTTCACAGTATCATCTTTTAGGATTTGAAATAGCTCAACGGGAATTCCATCACCTCCACTAGCTTTGTTCATAGTGATGCTTCCTAAAGCCCACTTGACTTCCCATTCCAGGATGTCTGGCTCTTGGTGAGTGATCACATCATCGTGGTTATCTGGGTCATGAAGGCCTTTTTTGTATAGTTCTTCTGTGTATTATTGCCACCTCTTCTTAATATCTTATGCGTCTGTTAGTTCCATACCATTTCTGGCCTTTATTGTGCCCATCTTTGCATGAAATGTTCCCTTGGTATCTCTAATATTCTTGAAGAGATCGCTAGTCTTTCCCATTCTATTTTTCCCTCTATTTCTTTTCATTGATCACTGAGAAAGGCTTTCTTATCTCTCTCCTTGCTATTCTTTGGAACTCTGCATTCAAATGGGTATATCTTTTCTTTTTTCCTTTGCCTTTCGCTTACCTTCTATTCACAGCTATTTGTAATGCCTCCTCAGACAAATATTTGGCCTTTTTGCATTTCTTATCCTTGGGGATGGTTTTGATGCTTGCCTCCTGTACAATATCACAAACCTTCGTCCATAGTTCTTCAGGCACTCTGTCTATCAGATCTAATCCCTTGAATCTATTTGTCACTTCCACTGTATAATCGTAAGGGATTTGATTTAGGTCATACCTGAATGGTCTAGTGGTTTTTCCTACTTTTTTAAATTTAAGTCTGAATTTGGCAATAAGGAATTCAAGATCTGAGTCTCAGTCAGCGCCTGGTCTTGTTTTTGCTGACTATGGCAAAAGTAAAGAGGAACTAAAAAGCCTCTTGATGAAAGTGGAAGAGAAGAGCGAAAAAGTTGGCTTAAAGCTCAACATTCAGAAAACAAAGATCATGGCATCCGGTCCCATCACTTCATGGGAAATAGATGGGGAAACAGTGGAAACAGTGTCAGACTTTATTTCTGGGGGCTCCAAAATCACTGCAGATGGTGACTGCAGCCATGAAATTAAAAGACGCTTACTCCTTGGAAGAAAAGTTACGACCAACCTAGATAGTATATTCAAAAGCAGAGACATTACTTTGCCGACTAAGGTCCACCTAGTCAAGGCTATAGTTTTTCCAGTGGTCATGTATGGATGTGAGAGTTAGACTGTGAAAAAGGCTGAGCACAGAAGAATTGATGCT
>SJYX01009811.1:365042-436231 GCA_006410675.1 Oreotragus oreotragus
AGGTGGTCTGGTATTCCCATCTCTTTCAGAATTTTCCACAGTTTATTGTGATCCACACAGTCAAAGGCTTTGGCATAGTCAATAAAGCAGAAATAGATGTTTTTCTGGAACTCTCTTGCTTTTTCCATGATCCAGCGGATGTTGGCAATTTGATCTCTGGTTCCTCTGCCTGTTCTAAAACCAGCTTGAACATCAGGGAGTTCACGGTTCACATATTGCTAAAGCCTGGCTTGGAGAATTTTGAGCATTACTTTACTAGCGTGTGAGATGAGTGCAATTGTGCGGTAGTTTGAGCATTCTTTGGCATTGCCTTTCTTTGGGATTGGAATGAAAACTGACCTTCACAGGCCTGCTAATCCTCACTCTTGGCTAATCCCTACTCAGTCTTTAAGTCACTGCTTAGATGTTCTTTTCCCAGAGAGGCATTTTGGAACTGCACCCTTAATTCCCTGGTTAATGGTGAGCACCCTAGGCTTCTCTTTCATAGCACTCATTTAAAGGTTATTTGAGTGGCTTTTTGAAGGTTCTGTCTCACTTAAAAATTATTTGTGGTTGTTTGTGCAAACTTGAGTTTGTTCACCGTTGTATCCTCAGCACCTAGCATCATGCTTGGCATTTAGCTGAGCCTCAGCAAATGTTTCTAGAATGAATAAATATCAGCACTGGGACCTACATTCTGCATATGCTAAGAAATAACCCTGTTCTAGTCTTTGAAAAGCAGGCTTCTTTCTCCTTAACCTTGTAGGGCCTATGAGCCAAAACGAACTTGTAATGGCCCTATAATGTGAGTGAACTGGGAGCCAGTAGGTCTATGGGGCTCTTGGGCTGTGGCTGTGGTTAAGGGATTCAGGAAGCATCTGGAAAGTGCTGCAGACTGGTGCTCGCAGGGTGCCAGGAGCCAATAAGAGTCAAAGAACTCTCATACAGCCTCGTGTCCTCTTTGACTCTTGTCATCACTGGCTAATATCATGATGTCATAATCACAGGAATCTACTACGTTAGTGCAAATAAAGGCAGTCCAAATCTGGCATGAAGTGTGAATAACAAGCAGAAATTTCTTATCTCAATATTCCCCTTAAAAGGACAGCCTGACCTTGATAAAGTGAATACTCTGATTTCAACATATTAGCAACTGGATTATTTCCCAATGACTTGGCTCCCCTTGCTTTCACTGGAAAAATCATTGTCCATGAGAACAGACATTGTCAATATATGTAAATATTGCCTGAATGCTGTGATATAAGTTAGATTTTCTAAAGATAAAGCATGAAGTTCAAGATTTTCTGCTATGGAATAATGGAAAGAAGATGAATAACCAAAGTGATACAGTACATGTATATGAAATAGTCATGGTTACTATAGAACATTTACTCTGTGCCTGGATCTCTGCTAAGTGCTTTATGTTCATTGTTTCACTTCACTTCAGTTCAGTTCAGTCGCTCAGTTGTGTCTGACTCTTTGCAACCCCATTAACTGCAGCAAGCCAGACCTCCCTGTCCATCACCAATTCCCGGAGTCCACCCAAACCCATGTCCATTGAGTCAGTTATGCCATCCAACCATCTTATCCTCTGTCATCTCACTTAAAGTTGTACAAAACCCTGAGAGGTAAGAATTATCCCACTTCACAAATGAGGGAAGAGAGCTTTGAAATCTTAGGCACTTTGTCCAAGGTCACACAGCTGATAAGTGGCGACCACGTTATAAACCTATGTTTACATAAACCATTGTCAACCTGTGTAGACCCATTGTTCTTAATCATTTTACATTCTAATCTGCAGTATATTGAAATCTCTTTATATAACAAAGAGATAACTCCCAGGCCGCTCTCAAGAACAGGAGAAAAGGGACAGTCTCAAGGGGGAACCTAATCTTGTTTTGCTTCCAACACCAGACATCAAGGGAGATGTCATTGCAACACTGCCCTATCCATTTCCACTTTATTAACTTCAAGAATCTAAAACCGTGCTCTATCATTTGCTGTTATTGTTGCTGTTTAGTTGCTAAGTTGTGTTCGACTCTTTTGAGACCCAATGGACTATAGACTGCCAGGCTCCTTTGTCTATGGGACTTCCCAGGCAAGAAGAATTTGAGAGGTTGCTCTTTCCTCCTCCAGGGATCTTTCTGACCCAGGGATCAAACTGTATCTCCTGCATTGGCAGGGGGATTCTTTACCAATGAGTCACCAGCAAAGTCCCTATCATATCTGTGCATGCTGGGTCACTTCAGTTTTGTCAGACTCTTTGTGACCCCATGGACTGTAGCCAGCCAGGCTCCTCAGTCCATGGGATTTTCCAGGCAAGAATACTAGAGTGGGTTGCCATTTCTTCCTTCAGGGGATTTTCCTGACCCAGGGATCAAACTCACATCCCTTACGTTTCCTGCATTGGTAAACAGGTTCTTTACCACTAGCACCACCTGGGAAGCCCCCTATCATCTTAATGGCATAATAAACTACTCCCCAAATACAGATGCTTAAAACAACCATTTGATTTTGCTAATAACTTTGTGGCTCAGGAATTTGGGGAAAGTTTGTTGGGAGGCTTCTTTTATAAAGTTAAAAAAAAATTTTTTTTTAAATTTTCTAAATATGTTTCCCAGCTTTATTGAGGTATAATCGGAAAAAATTAAAACATGATAATTTCATAGATGTATACACTGTGAAATAATTACCACAATCAAGCTAATTAACACATCCATTATCTTACATTATTAGCATTTTTCTTGTGTAATGAGACCACTTAAAACTTATTCTCTTAGCAAGTTTCAAACATACAATATGGTATTATTAACTATAATCAATGTACTATACATGGGACTTATTCATATTATAACTGAAAGTTTGTACTCTTTGACCAACATCTCCCCATTTCCTCCAGCCCCTGGCAACCACCATTTTACTCTGTAAGTTCAACTTTTTAAAATACTACATATCAATGATATTATATAGTATTTGTCTTTCTTGTTTCACTTGGAAGCATTATGCTTGCAAGTTGTTCCATGTTGTCACACACATTAGCACATTTTTTCTATGGTTGCTTAAGATTCCACTGTGTATGTATGAGTTCGTGAGTGTATGTATATGCATGTATATATATACACACACACACATACACACACACACATATATATACATACACACACCTATTTTCTTTATTTGTTTATTCATTGGCAGACACAGTTGTTTCCATATCTTGGCTATTATGAATAATACTGCAATGAATATGGCAGTGCAGATATCTCTTCAAAACGCTGATTTCTTTTGCTTTGGATATAACTCAGAAGTGGTATTGCTGGATCATATACTAGTTATATTTTTAAAGAGCCTTCATATTGTTTTCCATAGTGACTGCACCAATTTATATTACCGCCAACATTCTACAAGTGTTCTGTTCTCTCTACATCCTCATCAACACTTGTTATCTCTTGTCTTTTTGATGATAGCCATCCTAACAGTGTGAGGTAATACCTCATTGTGGCTTTGATTTGCATTTCCTTGGTTATGATATTGAACATTTTTCCATATACCCATTGGCCAGTTGTATGTTTTCTTTGGGAGAAAAAAAAAATCTATTCAGATCATTCGTCCATTTTTAAAATTGGGTACTTTTTGCCATTGAGTTGTCTGAGTTCCCTTATCAGATACATGATCTACAATTATTTTCTCCATAGGTTTCCATTTCATTCTGTTGACTTTCTTTTGCTGCACAGAAAATTTTTAGTTTGATGTAGTCGCATTTGTTTACTCTTGCTTTTGTTGTCTGTACTTTTGGTGTCAGATCCAAAAAAATTATTGCCAAATCTATTGTCAGGAAGGCTTTTCCTTGTTTTCTTCCAGGAATTTCAAGGTTTCAGGTCTTACAGAGTATCACTGAGTGTAGCTAGATGTGGAGGAGCCACTTCCAAGATGGGTCTTTACTCACATGAGTGGAGTTGCTATGCTCCTTGGTGTCTCTGCTTTTCTTCATGTGTTTCATTTTGCTTTCTGATTGTCCTGGCACTCTCCATGATACTTAGGCCTCTCACAACACAGTAATTTTAGAACTGATGGATTTATCACCTTGTATCAACTTCTCCTAGAGAGACTGTTCCAAGAACAAATGTTCTAAGAGACTCTGAAGAAGTTGCAAGGATTCACTGAACCTCACCTTGTTAGTTCCAAAATGTCAGTTCTGTTCCATTTTGCTGGTCAAATAAATTCAAAGCATTGAGGGAAGAATATTTTCACCTTTAGATCATAGAATGGCACAGAATAGAAGAACATAGAAAATTCTTTTATTTTTATATAAAAAAAATCAAAATATTGATGGTGTCCTTCTTGGAGGCAAGTTATTATAAACTCTCTCCTAAGAGCATCCCCAAGTTATCAGCTCCCACCCAAATAAATATTATGACTCTTTCCCTTTCCTTTGAAAGTACAGCCTAGAATAAAGGTCTTTTACTGGAAACAATAAATGGTCAATAATATTTAATAATCACTTGCTACATGCCAGAGCCTGAAGTAAGTGTTCTATATGTATGACTTAATTTTATGCTTACAACTTCTAAGGTAGGTCAGATCAGTCAAAATATTAGGGAAGTTAATTTACTCAGTGACTAACAGTAAGCAGAGACTCTAAAGATTTGAACTCAGGTCTTCTGAACCCCAAAATTTGTACCTTAGTCAGCACACAAATCAGGTTAGAGTTTGTGCAGAAGGTGAAATCACAGTTGGTATTAGACAGGGAAATTTGAATAAGTGAGCAGGGCAGAGACAGGCAACAATATGAGTGTGGATGGAGATGTGGGAACTGGCCTATTAGATCATCAAAAAGTACGACTAGAATTGGACAGATTGGCAAAAGAAAAGTTTTGGTGGCCATGAAACCTCAGCAGAGGAGCCTGATCCATTGAAACAGGAGTCAGGCAGCCCACTCATTCCAGAGGAAGTCTTTATACCTAACTTAAGACTTCAATTGAAGTGAAGTCACTCAGTCGTGTCCAACTCTTTGTGACCCCATGGACTATAGCCCACCAGGCTCCTCTGTCCATGGGATTCTCCAGGCAAGAATACTGGAGTGGATTGCCATTTCCTTCTCCAGGGGATCTTCCTGACCCAGGGATCAAACCCAGGTCTCCCGCATTGCAGGCAGACACTTTAACCTCTGAGCCACCAGGGAAGCTTCAATTAATAGTGTTCATTTCTTTTATTAATAACAAGCTTCTACTACTGGGCATATATTTGGAGAAAACCATAATCCAAAAAGATGCATGCACCCCAATGTTCACTGCAGTGTTACTTACAATAACTAAGACATCAAAGAAGTAACCTAAATGTCCATTGACAAATGAACCGATAAAGAAGATGTGGTATAATATGCAACGAAGTATTGCTCAGACATGAAAATGAATGAAATAATGCCATTTGCAGCAATGTGGATAGACATAGAGATTATCATACTGAGTGAAGAAAGTCAGACAAAGGCAGATATTATGTGATATCGCTTATAAATGACACAGATGAGCTTATTTACAAAACAGAAATAGACCTACAGACCTAGAAAACAAAATTCCAGTTACCAAAGGGGAAAAGGGGAGGGATGAATTAGGAGTTCAGGGTTAATATACACACACGACCAATATAAAGTAGGTGACCAACAAGGACTTACTGTATAGCACAGGAAACTATACTCAGTATTTTATAATAAACTATAAAGGAAAAGAATCTGAAAAATAATATATATTCTTTTGTATCTATATAAAACAACTGAATCATTTTGCTGTACACCTGAAACCAACACAAGAATGTAAATCAACTATACTTCGATTTTAAAAAAACAAAGAATGATACTAGAAAAATACCTAAAGTTTCAGAATTTGGTTCAACTATCTCAATTCCCAGCTATAACTCACATTAAGGATGAATAAAAGTTCATACAAATCAATGAGTAGGGTCAAACAGTGGCCCCATTTCCACTCTGGAGAAGATTTCTCTTGTGTGTGAAAAAACTCTGTTCCTCCTTTTTCTTAGAATTAATAATATTTGGGAAAGGAAAGAGAGTTGTTAGCTGGTACAGCAATTTCTAAATCAATACCTTGACTTTGACCCAACTGCAAGAACTTATGAGCTTTTGTAAAAGTTTAAGATGAAGCTGTCTGAAACATGACTTAACAACATAAAAGTTCCACACCTTTAGTAAAGAACTATGGTAAAAAGAACACTGGCTTCAAAGCCAGACTTAACTGGGTCTCTTTCTAGCCCCACCAGTTACTAGCTGGGTAAATTTGGATGAATTACTTACCTCTTGGAACCTTACTTGACATGTAAAAACTGGAAGAAGCACAATATTTAGAGGAGGCAGTGAAGATTCAATGTGATAATACACAGGGTCTAGCTTATAGAAAATACTCAGTGCATATTAGTTATCCATTTTAGGTGTTAGGTTCACTGATACTTGGCCTGACTTAGGTCTAATGCCTGCTCCACTGCTTAAGGGTAGGAATGGGAATGCTTCAGCGGATGCTATGATTATAGTTCTGAGACTTAGAGTTGTCCAAAAATCCAGTCTCTTCATTGAACAGAAATGGCAGTGAAGGAGGAATTTAAGTCAAAATCTTCCCCTCTACTGCATTAAACTAATGATTGAAGATATAACAGTACCTCCCTCACAGGGCTATTTTGAAGGCTGTATTACATAAATCACACAACAATGGTAGGTACAAGTAAAATTGTAATACAGTAAACTGTCCATGTATTATTTATTATATTTATGCATTCAAATATTCATTAACTGGCACCTATGTGGCAAACACTGTCCTTGGAGTTTCTTCAGAACAGATGGGCCTATGCAAAGAAGATTGACTCTTGGCAGACACACAAGACTTGCTAGCTGCCATTTCAGCACTTGAATAAAAGTACTGACAAGGTGCATACTGTCTACACTGTGGTTGAAGCAAACCCAGCGAGTGTGGTGTTTCTGAATACCTATGTCAATGTTTTAAGTTTCCAGGAGGCCACTCCAAACCAGAGAGGACGATTATTCAGAATGTCCAAAACATGACACAGTCAGGGGAGAGTCTCACTGAGGCTGAGAGAAAAAGTAAAATGATGAAGCCAGGTCAATCATGCCAGATGTTATGTGAATGAAAGAAGTGAGAAACAAAGATGTATGGAAGCAAAGCACAAGCTGGGTCAGCTCAGAATGAAGACCACAGTCAATATGGATATCTGAGGATGACTTTTACATGATCATGGCAGCATATGTGAGAGTGAGTCTTTTGTCTCAAAATGATAGGGTAGGGTATTCAAAATGATATTTATACATTTCCAAAAAGTTTGGGCCTTCCATTGTTTGGAATGAGGCCCAAGTTCAAGTCTTGGAGGCTGTGAAAACAGACGTTTCAAGAAGTAATTGATCATCAAGGCATTTTTATTTTGAACTGCCTCTGTAGAACAACCAGAGTCTAAACTTGCTGACTTTGAAAGCATATGAGTGGTTAGTTATGATTTATGCTAAGAAGCAAACCAAATATGGCATTGGATGATTTAATTTAGATGCTAATCACATCTAAAGGCATGTGTGTTTTCACTGACATGCCTCAAACTCTTTATTTGCTGACAGACTGTAAATGGACAAATAAGGTGGATATATTGCAAGAAACTGAGGATGTGCAAGAGCAACAGGGTTGGTCTGCTTTCTTGCACCTGGCTCTGTTGATTCTGCATATTAAACAATAAAAGGAAAAGGTGAAAATGACTAACTTTGAAATAATCTTGAGTTAAATGCTTTTTGCAAGAAAAAAGAAAGGAGTCTTACTTCAGAGGCTTTACTAATACAGCAAAAACGAAGGCTTCACCTCGAGATGACTGGGGAAGACCAATGCCAAATTTTTAGTTAAACAAGTACTGATAGGGTTAGGTAAGAAGATAAACAAGTGTTCAAGCCAGTCGCTATAGAGAAAAGAAAAATCCAAACCAGGTGCATGGCACTGAGCAGCCAAACCTACCATTTTTTTTTGTCTAAGTTTTGGGCTTGTCAACTGATTAAGGTCAGTCCCTTCATATATGAGAAAAGGTACAGGACATAACATGTTGCTCGCCACCACCCCCTGCCCAAAGCGCCGTCTGGCTTCGTTTACCGTCTTATTTAGTCTTGATTCCATCATCCATCATTATAATAACTCCTTTACAAATCCACTTAGCTTGACTGTCCATCATTCCCTTTTCCATCTTCTGCTGGAAAAACATCAGACCAGATGAACATCATCTGCCTTCTTTAAGATTACAGTTGAGCAGATGAATGTTACCAGATAAATTCACAAAGGGGGCTATTTTCACTTTTATTCCTATTGTATCTCCGTGAGGTGTTCAATGCATTCCAGTAAACCTACTGTTTCTCTAGTAGGCTAGATTTCTCTTTTTCTCAGAAGACCTTCTATCTCCTCATTCTTCCTACATTTTTTCCTCCACTAATGATGAGCTCCCCTCCTCATCAAGAAAGCTGAAGTTACCAGGGAAAAATCTCCTTGTCTGTTAACAACCAAAGGACCAAACTAATCTATACTTACAATCTTGAATTCTCTTCTACCACAATGAAGGTCAGTATCTTCTTCATAAAGCCAGCCCCTGCTCTGTGCTCCAGATTTCATCCCCTTTCCTTACATTTGTCTCTCTCTTTTCTTTGTACTGGTTCATTTCCCTCAGCAAACATGTTCAAAGACCTCTCATCACAAAACCAACAAGTCACAAAACCAAAACTTTCCCTGAACCCCACATATTCTTCTAGTCATAACCCCATTTCTCCATTCCCTTCTACATTAAACTTCCCAAAAGAGTTGTTTACATATGCTGAGTCCATTTTCTAACCTTCAACTCACTCTTATTTTTTAACAAGCTGGCTTCTTCCCAGCTACCCCACTGAAACTGCTCTTGTTAAGGTTTCCAGTAACTTCCATTTTGTTACTTCATTTAGAACCTCATTAGCACAAATTCAGGTATGATCAGAAAGGAGGTTGCAATGAATAACAAAAGACTCCTTCCCCTTAGGAAATTCCAAAGGTTTTAGAAGCTCTGTGCCAGAAATCAGGGACAAATACCAAGTACTTATGCTTTTATTATACCACAGTAGCAAAATACTTTCAGAATATGCATAGACTATATTGCTAAAGACTGGAGGAAATAACTTCTAGACCAGATGATACATGAGAGGAGTTTTACCTACAGCCAAGATGAAAGTACAGATGTTTCTAGATGTCTTGATGTATGCTATCTGCTAGATTATATTTCAATAATAAACAACATGAAGAATTGCTTTTTTGGGGATGTCACTAAATTAAATATAACTAAAGAAGATATATTTTTGAGAGTAGATGACTTCTATAATTAAAACAACATTTTAGGAAGAAAATATTTAAGTGTATTCACTCATAGAGTGGCTCCTCTTGAGACAGAAAGGAAGGAGGCAGGGCACAGTCATTAAAAGAATTACACAATCATTAAGAACAACAGGATACCTAGAACCTACTAGGTCCAACATGGCAGATGACTCAACTTCCAGTAGATCTTGACCCTCATTACATATTCATCATAATATAACAGCATGTGAGATGACACACCCACAGATGCCATGACAGTTCTGAGGCCAACCATAAAAGGCCAAAAAGTGAGTGGTGCCCCAGTTCCTAGAAATATCTAATCCTTCTCCAAGACAGTTAGAATGTTTTCCCCACTCATTAGCCTATGAAATAACCCAGTCTATAAAAAGCTAACCACCCCCACACTTTGGAGCCCACTGTTGCCTTCTGAGATGGACTGCATTCTGTCTTTGCAGTGTGTATCTTTCAAAATAAACCTGCTTTCACTCTTTTATGGCTCACTTTGAATTTCTTTCCTGCAGGAAGTCAAAGACCCTCACTCTGCAGCCCATCCCAGGGACTTACTGAGGCATGACCATCCTTTCATGCCCCATTTCCCACAATACTCTGATTAGAAAATTTATTTAAGTTTCTGGGATAATGTTACATAGATAATAGTAAAATTGAAATTCATTCATCACATCATTCATAAGTAAGCTAATGCAATCAAGAAGTCAAAAGCACAAATGGCTATATTGATGTGATTAATTTTAAAAATTAAATTTAAAAACTTTCAAATATCAACTTTTAAATTACAGTAGACTCTATGCCTGCTGTTGTAAAAGTGGACTTTTACAAAGGAAATGCTTATTTTGGATAGATCATTTGGAAAATAGATATTTGGAAATATTTCTATTACTCTCTAATTCTATAAACATGATTATGCGCCAACTCTTAAAAACTCTCATATCTGTACACTTAAAAAAAATTATCAGCATATATTTTCTATTGCTATACAACAAATTACCAGAAATTTGGCAGCTTAAAACAATACACGCACATCTTTTATCTCAGTTTGTTATGTCTTGGGTCAGGAGTTTGAACACTGTTTAGGAGTTACTGCCTAGGGTTTTCACAAGCTGCAGGTAAGGTCTCAACTGGACTGTTTTTTTCATCTGGAGGCTCAACTGGGGAAGAAACTGCTTCCAAGTTCATTCAGGTTGTTGGCAGAATTCATTTCTGTATGACCGACAACCCAAATTTTTTGTTGGATGCTAGCTGGAGACTGTCTACAGGTTCTAGAAGCTGCCCATAGGACTTCAGGGTCACTAAAGTTCTTGGCTATATGGGCTTCTCCAGCATGTCCACTCACTTCCTCCAGATCACAAGGAGAGTCTCTCATTTCAGTCTGCTAAGTCAGAGTCTAATATAACCAAACACAATCATGAGAGTGATATTCAATCACCATTGTCATATTCTATCAGCTGCAAGTCAGTTACATGTCATGCCCACACTCAAGGGAGGGTGATTCTACCAAGGCATGAACTTCAGGAGGGAGAAACCATGAAGGGTCATCTTAGATCCTGACACACGGAATTTTCCAATTGCCTTGAAAATCTTCATAAAAAAGAGCTTCAGTGAACTTTGACTCCATTTATTAAAAATACAAGAAAGCAACTAAAAAACCACTCACTGACATCAGAGAAGTGGAAACTTACATGTTAAATTATTGCAAAGACTTTTGCATAATTAGTGGATGGGATGAAATATTAGCATCATGATTTCAAGCACAACCACTAATGCACTTCTTTAAATTAGATCTGTTTCTCTTTGGAAGATATTATTTTTCTCAGCTTCAACAGCCTTTAAAACCAAAAATCAAAACAAACTGAACATAGTGACAGATCTTTGAGTTGCTGAATTAAAAGTATTACAAATATTAAATCAAGATTTTCCAACATAATGAGGCTTATTTTTATCATATTGTATTTACTAATAATAGTCATATTAATGAGTAAAATTTTAGAATCACCAGTAAGTGAAAAATTTTAAGATATGCCTATGAGGAAAGAACTTACATCCCAGCATATGCATATTTTTTCTTTAGAAATTGCACACATGGGTTATGTTATAAATATATACAATCTAAAACATACAAAAAGATAAGTCAGATGAGATACAGATGAAATAAGAAACCTTTTATGTATTAAGAATATAACCCATGTATATAACTTCTAAAGAAGTACACATACATATGCTGAGATGCATATTCACTTTTTTCTTTATAGGTATGTATGGAGAACAAGTTGGAAGCCATTGCTTTCTGTGCTGTTCATAGCCACCAGCCATGTTGCTACTGAGTACCTTCAATGGTTCCAAATAGGAAAAGGAGTACGTCAAGGCTGTATATTGTCTCCCTGCTTATTTAACTTATATGCAGAGTACATCATGAGAAATGCCGGAAAGGAAGAAACACAAGCTGGAATCAAGATTGCCGGGAGAAACATCAATAACCTCAGATATGCTGATGACACCACCCTTATGGCAGAAAGTGAGGAGGAGCTAAAAAGCCTCTTGATGAAAGTGAAGGAGGAGAGCGAAAAAGTTGGCTTAAAGCTCAACATTCAGAAAACGAAGATCATGGCATCCAGTCCCATCACTTCATGGGAAATAGATGTGGAAACAGTGTCAGACTTTATTTTGGGGGGCTCCAAAATCACTGCAGATGGTGACTGCAGCCATGAAATTAAAAGATGCTTACTCCTTGGAAGAAAAGTTATGACCAACCTAGACAGTATATTCAAAAGCAGAGACATTACTTTGCCGACTAAGGTCCGCCTAGTCAAGGCTATGGCTGTTCCTGTGGTCATGTATGGATGTGAAAGTTGGACTGTGAAGAAAGCTGAGCGCCGAAGAATCGATGCTTTTGAACTGTGGTGTTGGAGAAGACTCTTGAGAGTCCCTTGGACTGCAAGGAGATCCAACCAGTCCATTCTGAAGGAGATCAACCCTGGGATTTCTTTGGAAGGAATGATGCTAAAGCTGAAACTCCAGTCCTTTGGCCACCTCATGCGAAGAGTTGACTCATTGGAAAAGACTCTGGTGCTGGGAGGGATTGGGGGCAGGAGGAGAAGGGGACGACAGAGGATGAGATGGCTGGATGCCATCACGGACTCGATGGACATGAGTCTGGGTGAATTCCGAGAGATGGTGATGGACAGGGAGGCCTGGCGTGCTGCGGTTCATGGGGTCGCAAAGAGTCGGACACGACTGAGCGAGTGAACTGAACTGATAGCAGAGACCACCACAACAGTGTAAAGCAATTGTCCTGCAATAAAAGAGAACTTCAAATAGAACTACCATATGATCCAACAATCTCACTCCTGGGCATGTATCTAAAGGGTTCTAAAGGATTCATGCATCCCAATATTCAGTGCAGCATTATCTACAGCAGCCAAGGCAAGGAAGCAGCCTCAATGCCCATCAGCAGGAGAGTGGCTAAAGAAGATGCAGCACATACGCACAGTGGGGCATTCCTCAGCCTCAAGGAAGAATGAAACAGCGCCACTTGCAGCAACACGGGTGGACCCAGAGATTATCACGCCAAGTAAAGCAGATCAGACAAAGAACACAAAAATCATATGATGTCACTTATATGTGAAATCGAACTTTTAAGGAATGTAGAAATGAACTTATTTACAAAACAGGAGTAGACTTACAGATATTGAAAATAAACTTATGGTTACCAAAACGGGAAAGTTGGGGGGGTGGGGAGAGGGAATAAATCAGGAACTGGGATGAACACATGCACACCACTACACATAAAATAGGTAACTGCTAGGGGCCTACTATATAGCACAGGAAACTGCATTATTCTTTGACAATCCTGATGAGAAAGGAGTCTAAAAAAAGAATGAATATATGTATATGTATAACTGAATCACTTTGCTGTACACCTGAAACTAACATGACATGGTAAATCAACTATGATAAAATTTTTTTTAAAGTTTGTAAAGGAAAGGGGGTAGGACGGAACTTGTTATCAAGAAAGACTATAAAACCTAACTGGGAGATAAGTTTTAATATAAGAAATAAAGTGATAATACACTGGATGAGGTGCAGGCCAACTGAGACAGCTTGGTTGATTTTACAAGATTCACAACACTTTTGGAAGCATTAGAGAAAGAAGAGATTAATCTGGTGAGAAGAGGGATGACAGGTCTATGAGATGAGGTATGAAGAAGATTATGATGGTCCTCACTGGGTGAGATACCAATGGGGAATATGGGGGCAGAAATCTCACTCTGTTTGTTTCAAAGCCACATTTTATTGAATGCTTCAAAGTTAAGTTCTGGCTCGAGCTGGGATCCGAATGATCCCAGGCCCTTTTATCAAACTCAGATCAGTGGTTGGGCTGTAAAGAGTCAGTAAAACAGAAATGTAAGGAGTAGTGTGTGGATTATCTCCAGCTCAGCTACCCGATGGGGATGGGGAGCCAGTGGCTGCTCAAGGCCAGAGATGGAGACAGGCTACTTGGCAAATGACAGAATGGAGCTTTCATGCCAGGCTGACCTACCAATCTCTCTCTCTCTTTCTCTTTCCTATTGAAGAATAAAGCAGAAACATTGGAAGGGCAAAGAGGGACTTTAGCTGCCAGAGCTGAGAGATGTGATCTTGGCATGGCCATTAGAAGTTGGAATGCATTTTTTCATAAAAATGTTAATGCAGATGGTCATTGAGACCCATCAGGAGGGCAGGGTGAGTGTGAAAACAATCAACTCTGGGGCCAGAGAGACCACAGGGGTCCTTTTTTTTTTTTAACCCACATCCATGCTGTATACTTGGGCAAGCTACTTAAGCTATTAGAAATTTGGTTCCCATTGACACAGAGTTGTTGTGAGAATTAGGTCATCAAGCTAACATATATAAAGATGGAGTAAAGAGTCAGCCACACAGGAGAGGCATTTAAATGTACTGGCATATTTAGTAAATGACGAGACTGCAGCGTATAATGAAGCGCGTGGGCTTTAGTAGTCTAGACTTGGAACTCAACCACCATTGTTTCTGTAAGAAAAAACATTTTAAAAAAAACAAAAGAAAAAACATGTTAAAAAAAAGA
Organism: Oreotragus oreotragus; assembly: GCA_006410675.1. Taxonomy (NCBI): domain Eukaryota; kingdom Metazoa; phylum Chordata; class Mammalia; order Artiodactyla; family Bovidae; genus Oreotragus; species Oreotragus oreotragus. Next base: position 379,494 of record SJYX01009811.1, read on the forward strand.
AAAGAAAAAACATTTAAAAAAAAGAAAAGAAAAAACATTTAAAAAAAGAAAAGAAAAAACATTTTAAAAAAAGAAAAGAAAAAACATTTTGAGTTCAAGCAACCCACTTAAAAAAGTTATATTCCAAATTAATTTACAAATTGGGCACTGTGTGTTCTTGTTTTTTAGCATCCTGTGCAGATCTAAAATCACTTGATACATTTAAGAACATAAAATGTATTATGTATAAACTTGGTTGCTCATAAAATTATCATGTTTGATATATTTAGAGATGTGAGGACTGGGAAAGAAATTCAGAAATATGTGGGGGATTTGTTTTCCTGTTTATTCTCAGTTTGGACAAAAAAAGCTTTAAGAAATAAAAATTATTGAGATCATTTCACCCTCGCAGTGACCTGACTACCCTTTCCCAGGCAAGCAGAATCCTGCAGTGTGAGACAATGTGCCCCCATCAGAGGACCAGATGGGTAGACAAAGCGAAAATGGGCCACCATAAAGTGTTCTGCCAAAGAGCCCAAGACCTTGTCATTCCTCTGATGTTCCGTGATGTCTTGCTCCACTCTAGACTAAGGATGGATCTGGCATTTACCAGATTGCTGCTTTAAAAATGCTCCTTTTGGAGTCATTGAAGAGGTTTCAGTGAAGTTTTGACTTCCCAAGTGGCTCAGTGGTAAAGAATCTGCCTACCTGTGTGGGAGACACAGGTTTGATCTCTGGATCAGGATGATCCCCTGGAGAAGGAAATGGCAACCCACTCCAGTATTCTTACCTGGGAAATCCCATGGACAAAGAAGCCTACCAGCGACAGTCTATGGGGCCTCAAAGAGTCAAACACAACTTAGTGACTGAGCATGCACCCAAAGAAGGTTTAGAGAACTGCTGTCCCATACATGTTCTCAGAGGGGACCGTTGTGAGACCTATGTGGACACCTGAGCTTATAAGTGACAACTGTCTACTAAGAGATAAATCTTTGTATGTGGTAAGATGGACCTAGAGATTGCAAGTCAGAAAAAGAAAGGCAAATACCATATGATATCACATACATGTGAAATCCAAAATATGACACAAATAAACATTTATGAAACAGAAACAAACTCACAGACATAGAGAACGGGCTTGCGGTTGCCAAGGGGTAGGGAGGGATGGATTGGGAGTTTGGGATTAGCAGATTGAAACTATTATATATAGAATGGATAAGCAACAAGTGTATAAGACAGGGAACTATATTCAATACCCTATGATAAACCATAATGGGAAAGAATATGAAAACAAATGTATACATATATATGTATAACTGAATCACTTTGCTGTACAGAACAAATTAATACAACATTATAAATCAATTATACTTCAATTAATTTAAATTTAAATTAATTTAATAATTAATTCAAATAAATTTAAAATTTAAAAAGAAGAAGTCTTCATAAAAGAAGGTAAGTTGATGAAAGGGGAAAGGAGGGGCAAGGATGTTGGAGGCAAAGGTTGGAATCCTTTCAGCTGCATGTAATAGAAGATACAACTCAAAAAAACCTTTTGAATAAAAGAGCAAATTAAATAAGGGCACTTACCTCAGATAATAAGCAGTTTAGAATTCGGGCATATTCGGTTTAATTCAGTGGCTCGATTATGTCACTGGGGACCCAGGTTCTTTCTATCTTCTGGCTCAGCCATCCTCAGCTCATTGTTCCTTGTCTTCAGGTTTGAACTCTTATAGTGGCAAGATGGCTACAGCATCTCCAAGCATCACATTCTCACACAAAAATATTCAAAGACCTTGAGAGAACATTTTTTTCTTGTGTCTCCTTTTAAAAGTAAGGAAAACATTCCCAGAGGCACCACCCCTTCCCTTTACTTCTAACTCATTGGCCAGAATTCTGTCATTGGTAAGCAGAATGTAATTAACAAGGTCAATTTATACGAATAGAGGTTTGCCTCCTGGAACTGAGATGAGGTCCAGTAGGTGACAGCTGGGTACCTAAACAAAATCAGCTCTGTCATAAGGCAAGGGAGGCACTCTCAAGCAGTCTAAGCCAGGGAAGAAAGCCAGAGAGAGCTGGTACTCCCCACTGGAGCACGGCTCCTTCTATAAAGTCACTGCAGAGGAACAAAACCCTTTCGGAAATGTTCCTTCAGGTCAGAGACCAGGGTGGAAACTGACTCTTCACAAGCCCATCCCTTGGACAATGTCCCAGGTACTGTATGATCTGAGGGCCTCAGTCAGCTAGAAAGACTCACTCCCTGGGTTCTTCCAGGATCCAATCATTTCAAGTCAAAATATCGAGAGCTTTTAAGGGCAAGCACACAGTATATTTTGCTCCACAATTGAAAATAAAGATTCAGTAGTTTCAGAGACAGTTCTTATTAAGGTCTGAACTTATTCTTCCGCATGGCTTTCAGAGCCATTAAATCCTCAGTGATGACGCACTGGATGATAGCTGCTTTCCCTGGATAACATCTGACGTCACTGCACTTCCAAGCACTCTGCTCATTACTCTGATAGACATCATATTTAAGACTAATTCATTAAGATGATATTTCATATTACATTAGAGAATGCACTATATAATCTGAATGCGAAGGTGAAGAAAATTTCTCCTCCTCTCTCTTACCTGCTACTGCAAAATGAAAGGGCACCATCGACCTGTAAAAGGCAACGACCTCATTCACTTTAATAACCTCTACCCTTTGCCCGTGGTATGTGCATTCTAAACCAAGGCAGAAGAATTTATGGGACCACTTAGGTTCTAGTCCACCATCACCTTTAGCAATCTTAATTAATCTCTGAGGTAATCATTCCCGTTTCTTAAAAATGGGCCAAGTTAATTGGCATGAAGTTCACTTTAAAATTCTGTCTCCCTTCAGAGGCTCTACAAGTTTCTGAAAAGAGCCCCTTAGCATGAAAATGAAGAGCTGAGGTTTCCCAGCTGGTGGAGATTTGCAAAGGACTCTAAAAGGTGATATATACTTAGATTTATTTTCTTTAGTTTTAGGTTAGCACAACTTTATTTGCTGGGCTTCCCTGGTGGCTCAGAGGGTAAAGCATCTGCCTGCAGTGCAGGAAACCCGGGTTTGATTCCTGGGTTGGAAAGATCCCCTGGAGAAGGGAATAGCAACCCACTCCAGTATTCTTGCCTGGAAAATCCCATGAATGGAGAAGCCTGGTAGGCTACAGTCCATGAGGTCGCAAAGAGTAGGACATGACTGAGCGACTTCACTTCACAACTTTATTTTAAGAGACTAAAGATTGTTTAGAGTGGGGAAGGGTGCCATGGAGCCAGCCATCAGCACCTCTGCTGGTCAGCTAGATGGAAAAGAGTTGTGGTCGACATGGCACAATGCCAAGAGCACCAGAAAATCCTTCCAAATTCTGTCTGCTCTAAAATGCAGCAATTGTCTTCTGTGTGGATGAGTCATTTTCCCCAAAAAAGGAGCTAAGGTTCAAAGAATGTTCATCAAGAGATATAAAATACTCCAATAATGTAAATTAACACTAGGATGTAACTGACCATTGATGGGCTCTTTCAGGCAAACAGGTTTTCATTGTGGAAAGGGGGCATCCAGGAAGGAGAAAGGGCTTCCCAGTTAGTGCTAATGGTAAAGAACCCACCTGCCTGCTAGGCAGGAGACATAAGAGACACGGGGTCGGGAAGATCCCCTGGAAGAAGGCACGGCAACCCACTCCAGTATTCTTGCCTGGAGACAAAGACAGTATTCTTGCCTATGGACAGATGAGCCTGGCAGGCTACAGTCCATGAAGCTGCAAAGAGTCAGACACAACTGAAGCAACTTAGCACTCATGCACACCCAGGAAGGAGAAAAGGACACAGAAATAAGAGTTGAAAGGAGATGACAAGTTTTCCTGAATCCACACCCCACAAACCCCTACGTCAGCCTGACTTGTTCCTAGCAAGCCTGAGACAGGTCAAGCAAAATCACTCTGTTAAATAAAGCAAGAAGTCAGGGCTAAATCCTGTTTCATATTAAGTGGAAAAATTTTCTTGTAACACACCTAAAGACACAGTGCTCTGGCATGACCATACTGCAGTGCTCATCCATCTTCCCCCGCTGTTTTGACCTGTTGGTCCAGGCTGTATCTGATCTATCAGAGGCCCACTGCCTTCTTCACACCCTATGGGGCCAGGGATGGAAAATTGGTTTCATCTTATGTCTCAGCCCCAACAGCTTGGTAGTGACTCCTTGGAGTGTGTCAAGAATTGAACAAGGTCTGCAATTTTCTTCTTGCAAGATAATAAGGTTGCCTACCACAGTTTTATGGAAGTTGGTAGAAAACATGACGCTTCTGGGTCAGAGATGAAGGATCATTTATTACTCATTCAATGATCGTAACCAAAGTATTGGCATTTTGCACCAGTTCCCCAAACCTCAATTTCCACAGCATGTTCATGTCAGGTGACCACTGCAGACATAATAGGTTGCATTACAGAACAGGAACCCTGAACTTAGGGAAACCCAAATCTTTTATAGTGAATTTAAGCATGCCTGCTCTTGGCTCTAGAGAGAGACAGTCTCTTCTCTACCTTCCAAGACTGTAAGCAAAATTGTCCTTTGCTTGGAAGGAGACACTGTATATTCCAAGGTTGGTCACCATACAAGCATCCTTGAAAAAACAGTCCAAAACAAAGGGCAGTGAGTGTCTTACTCAGGAAACATGCAGAAATACAAGAGACCCATGGAGGACTGTCTCAAAACAATATCCTCATTTATACAAGGTCTTATCTTCTGGAGAATCTTCCCACTCTGTTGGCCACTTCAGTCAATCAGAGGAAATGAAGCTGATTCCAAATCCATTCCATTTGTCTCACACAGCATTTAATTAAGACCAGTATCCAAAGGACTCCTAGAAACAGGCCCAGCCAGCTGAACAAATCCCATAAACCAGCAGGGTCTACCTTAGAGAACTGAGTGACTTTCTCTTTAAACTTTTGTGTCAACCTTTCGACTCTGGTCAAAATAAAGACCCATGGGGTCTCTTCCTCTTCTTATAAATACAACAATCCTATTAGATCAGGGCCACACCTTTATGCCTCATTTAACTTTTTATTCCTTCTTTAAAGGCCCTGTATCAAACTCTCCTGCCCGATTGGTGGGAATCTAAACTGATAAAGCCATTATGGAAAACAGTTTGGAGATCCCTTAAGAAACTAGGAATAAATCTAGCATATGACCCAGCCATCCCACCACTGGGCATATACCCTGAGAAAACCACAACTCTAAGAGACACATGTACCCCAGTGTTCACTGCAGCACTATTTTCATTAGCCAGGACACGGAAGCAGCCTAGATAGATATCCATCACAGATGAATGGACAAAGAAGTGGTGGTACATTTATATGATGGACTGTTTCTAGGCCATAAAAAGGAAGAAATTTGAGTCAGTTGCAGTGAGGTGGATGAACCCAGAGCCTCTTATACAGAGTGAAGTAAGTCAGAAAGAGAAAAACAAATATCCTATATTAACACACATACATGGAATCTAAAAAAATGCTACTGATGAACTAGTAAAGAATGGACTTGTGAACACAGCAGAGGAAGGTGAGGGTGGGATGAATTGAGAAAATAGCATTGAGAGATATATATATACACACACACACTATCATGTGTAAAATAGATAGTTAGTGGGAAGTTGCTAAATAACACAGGCAACCCAGCCTGGTGCTCTGTGACGACCTAGAGGGTTAGGATGATGGGAGGGAGGAGAGGAAGGGAAGATATTTATATATATATATGTGTGTGTGTGTGTATAAAATTATAACAGATTCACATTGTTGTACCACAGAAACCAACACAAAATTGTAAAGCAATTTTCCACCAATTAAAAATAAATGAAATTTAAAAAATAAAGACCCTGTCTCCAAATATAGTCACACTGTGGATTAGAGCTACAGCATGAATTTGGGTGGAACACAGTTCAGTCTGTAACACCTACCAGTGGGATATCATCCAAATAGCGAAAGCTCTAGATGTGAAAGGAAGGAGGCACATTCAGTATATTCTGGTAGCAAATGGCACAAGAGTGTGTGTGGGCTAAAGGAGACCAAGACATGGTAATAGGAGCTGATCTTCACTCTCACGTGTCAGTGATGTGATGTTCAATAGCTGAACCTGACTTTTTCTCCCACAAGTCTAAGTAAGCTAGTGAGCTGGGGATACATATTAGGCAAAGACTTAAAAACTTGAGTCCCTCCCCTTCCTGAAGTTCCCTAGCTTGCTCAGGTAGGTGCGCATAACCTTTGATCCCCCTTGAAGACAGAGAGATTTTGGCCCTACTTTTAACCATCTCTTGCCTTAAAGGAACTGAGGTCAAGAGAGATAAGGACAGGGGCTCAGGAAGAATGGAGACGGAATGGCTTCATGCCACTAAACAGCATTTCTGGCTAACTTTTTTTTAATAATTGTATTTATTTATCTATGCTTGGCTGTCCTGGGTCTTCACTGCTGCACAGACTTTCTCCAGCTGTGGCGAGCAGGAACCAACCCTCTAGTTGTGACGCACAGGCTTCCCAATGTGACGGCGTCTCTTGTTGCAGAGCACAGGCTCCAGGCACACAGGCTTCCGAATGTGGCTCCTGGGCTCTAGAGCACAGCCTCAGTAGTTGCAACCCTTGGGCTCAGTTGCTCCGCCACATGCGGGACCTCCCCAGATGAGGGATTGGCAGGCAGATTCTTTGCCACTAAGTCACCAGGGAAGCACTCCTGCTTTCAGAGCATCATGGTGGCAGCTCACGGCTCAACCAAATGAACTTCCAATGTTTTGCTCACCTGACACTCTGTGTCAGGCAGCAAGGTCCTCACGGCTAACACAGACCTATCTCAGCTTTGGGAACCCCTTCATTAAGAAGCTTCTTTTTCACATTGCTTTTTTGCTGGAACCACAGTGTTTGTATGCTCTGGCTGACTCAGGCGTGGCTGGTACAGAAGCAACCTTCTCTGAGGAATACCATCTTCATCCGAGACATCCAATAAACTGCTGCTGCTGCTGCTAAGTTGCTTCAGTCGTGTCCGACTCTGTGCGACCCCATAAATGGCAGCCCACCAGGCTCCCCCGTCCATGGGATTCTCCAGGCAAGAGTACTGGAGTGGGGTGCCATTGCCTTCTCTGTCCAATAAACTAAGGGTCAGCAAACGACGGTGAATCAAATCTAGCCTGCCGTCTGCTGTTGTAAATAAGGTTTCATTGGAACAAAGTCACATCTATTTGTTTATATAGTGCCTGTAGCTGCTTCTGTGCTATAGCAGTGCAGCAGAGAAGTTGCAGGAGAGACACTATGGTCCACAGGACTAAAATATTTACTATTAGGCCCTTTACAGAAAAGGTCTGCTGTTCCCTGTGCCACACCATTACCAGGATAATATCCTTAAAGATCTTGCCCAGTTTCAACAAAAAGGGCTAGGGAGATTTTTCTAGGGTATTGGGGCTGGTCACAAGACTCTATCTAGATTTCTCTGGTTCAGTTTTTCGTTCACCAATGGATCATCCTCATTAGTATTTAACTCTTGTCTCCAGTGGATCTGTTGGACTTAAATGGCCAGTAGAAGTTGAGCTCTAAGGGTCTCTACTATTGCTATTTTTCCTAATACACACCAACCTTCCTCTCCCAAGTGGCCAGCCAAAGGTTTGTGATGTCTACCCATACCAGTCATAAACTTCCCTCCTTTCCTACTCAGGGTAGATACGTATCTCTGTAACTATTGTCTGAAATGAATGAAACCTCTCCCCACTCAAAACAAACCTTAGCACTAGCTGCTAAATAAGGTGGACTTGAGACTGACCACTGGCTTTGGTGACAAAGTCTTGGGGGAGAATTAGCACCATTCAGGCTGCTATCTTTGAACTTATTTCCTGGTCCTTAGTCCACACCACTTCCCCAGTTTCTTCTCACTAAGGAAAAATAAAATGGAAGACTATTTACCACCCAGTGGATCATACAATTTAAACGAGCATGTTTGCTACCAATTTCCTGGACTTACTCAGATCCCACTCTAAAACCCACGGGTCTCTCATCTTTCCTCTTCCAGAAAACCATGCTTCTGGAGCATCCCATCCTCATCACCAAAACTGTCAAAAAATAAGTGTCTAAGATTTTCTCCTACTTATAAGCTAACAAGTTAGCCTGACACGATCTTATAGATGCTGATAAAAGATAAGAGACTCCTGGGTCAGAGATAAAAGCCCATTTATTACTCACATCAATAGCAGCATCCAGAGCAAATCAGCATTTTTACACCAGTTCCTGGATCCCAATTTTTATCAGGTAATTTGAAGAGAGCCAGAGGACACCAGCACATGCAATGAGATATGTTACCGAAGAGCTCTGACCTTTAAAAATCTGAGTATTTTATCGTCCCTAGCATGTCTTCCTTTTGCTCATGAGGGAGACGCTGTCTCCATCTTCCAAGGCTGTTTGCTACACAAACAGTCTTGAAAAGATAGGTCAGAACAATGGGCAGCGAGTGCCTTGCTCAGAAGGCAGGCAGAAGACAAAGCCATAGAGAATTGTCTCCCAACAGATGCAAATTGAGAAGGATTTACAGCACCCAGCCTCGATCAGATGACCAATTAATAATTTCCGACACTGACCCTGGAGAAAGCACCTGCAATGTTTATGCCACATATTGTACATTTGCATTTTAGCTACCATAAAAGGTATAAATCTAAAAGAACTATAAGAGAGTTCAGTGGTAATATGAAAAAATAAGTATATGTGAAATCATGGGAAACTTGTGAATATTGTAAAGCACTGTAGAAGTTAAAGATTCTTTCATTCAATAAAAATATTAGTTCCTAATATACCAGTAAGAATGAGTTAATTCATTGGAAATTATAGTGAAAAAGATGACATTCAAAATAGCATTGAAAAACGTGAAATATTCAGGGGCAGAGTTAATAAGAAATATGCAGGACTAGATAAAAAGGGCCATAAATTTTCACTAAAGGGCATAAAAATTCGAATTGAATCAGCTGAGAAGCATCCTGTGTGCCAGGTAGAATTTGCTATAGTAAAAATGTCAATTCTCCCCCAAAATTCATTTATACAGTTAATGGAATTCTTGTCCCAAAGATCTGGGTGTTAGAGTTTGCAGAGGGAAGAGGTGATTATCCAGGGAAAACATTTGCTTTTGACACATGAGTCCTAGATTGATGAGTTGTTCTATTCATCATTAGTTGGTCATCTTAGCTAGTTTGCTGAGTTTGCAAGCAACTTCTTGATCTACAAATCTCCATGCCTTAGAGAGGGCAATAATACAATAGATTGCTTCCTCTTCTCACTAAAAGCAAGCTCTATTAACTGCAGTCTCTGAATTCTTTGCTAAAAGGCCAAAGTGCACAGTTGTTGCTGTTTTTGTGCAGTTACCCAGTTGTGTCCGATTCTTTGCGACCCCACAGACTGCAGCACACCAGACCTCTCTGTCCCTCACCATCTCCCGAAGTTTGCCCAAGTTCCTGTCCATTGCATCAGTGATTACATCCGGCCATCTCATCCTCAGATGCCCTCTTCTCCTTCTGCCCTCCATCTTTCCCAGGATAAGGGACATTTCCAGTGAGTCAGCTGTTTGCATCAGCTTACCAAAATAATGAAGTTTCAACTTCAGCATCAGTCCTTCCAACGAGTATTCAGGGTTGATTTCCCTTAGGACTGACTAGTTTGATCTCCTTGCTGTCCAAGGGACTCTGTTCCTCTGCTGTCCAAGGAACCAGAGATCAAATTGCCAACATTCACTGGATCATAGGGAAAGCTAGGGAATTCCAGAAAAAAATCCTACCTCTGTTTCATCGACTACACCAAAGTGCAAAGACAAAGCCCTAATTTTTAAAGTTTGCTCTATTGGACCCTCCCATTGTACCCAGAGTCCCACAGGTGAGACTTCTGCAGCAGACCATATTTATAATGAATAAGAGAGCAATAGAAATGGAGTTAATTATAGGTCCAGCACCAGTGAATCTCTCACAGAGGTTCAGTGAAGGCCTTTTGGTAGCTTCGCAGCATCTTCTGTTTTGATCTATAGTGCCAAATGAAATGCATCAGTAAAACTGTTCTGATGCCCAGTGTACACCTAGCTCCTCGATAACTCCAGAATTGAGCTGGAAATGATCAAAGGAACATTGGAATCTCGTGGCTCTCTTATCCATAGGGTGTTGTCTTTTCTTCAATGTCCTTTAATCCTAACATGGAAACTATCCCAATTAATTCCATGCCTTCTTGCGTCTTCTATGCCTAACAGCTAATGCTGACCTAGGACCCGAGACAAGAGGAAAAAGTCCTGGAAAATGGTCAGATCATGGGAAATTGACTCTTTCTCCCAGTCTACTCATGACAAAGCAGAAGAGAACGTCCTCATCTTTTATAATGATCAGGAATGCATTTTCCTGTTCCCTGGTTTCTGTGGGATTTCCTCAACTCACATAAAGTACAAACTTATCTATCTGTAGGAAGTTCCAACCCCCCTGCCAAAAAAGAATTCCACTTATGTGATCTGGTTCCAGCTCTCATCATATTTATGCAGGATGGCTACATAATTTGTGGGGCCCTGTGCAAAATGAGAACACAGGACTGTTGTTCAAAAAATGTTAAGAATTTCAAAACAACCAGAACAGAACATTAAATCAAATGTGGGCCCTTCTTAGCACACAGCCTTGTGCAAATACATAGGTTACACAACCAGGCAGCTGGTCCTGCTGTTATGTTTTAGCATCACCCAGGTTTCATTTCTTCAAGTTGACTCCTGTTTTCTGCAGCTTTTAAGAGGTTAAGCCCTGGCTTGTATCACCGGCAAGGTTGTAAACAAGAGGAACATTGACTCTCCAGATTGCTCCAGTGTGAGTTTGAACCTGGGGTGAGTGATGTTGGGTGAGGGATAAGAATCTGTGTCCAATCCAATTACCGTTGAAACAGCAGGTAAGCACTAGTAGGTGGCTGCATTTACGGACCTATTGACCTGGCCCTTTCCAGATTTGCACTTCAGAGACTTGTCACACTGCCATGTAAGTAGGACTTAGAAAGGACAATCAGGCCATCCTGCAGGGGTTTCACTGGTTGACCATGGGGCAGGAGGGCCCTAGAGGGCATTCTTGCTTCAGAGACAAGTATCCCAGTTGACAATGAACAGATCCCATACAGCCAACAGACACATTTTGTTTGGCTCACTATATTTTTAAAACTGTAAAATTCTACCTTCAAATCTGGATTTCTATCTTTCATGAATGATCAGAAGAGCTAGAATCCCTGGACCCATATATCTGCCTGGCAACAACCAACTAGAGTTGATGAGTCACTGCCTTTTGAAGAGGAGTACGCTCTCCAGGTCCCCACAGTTCCCACCCTTCCCTATTATTCTACCCCAACCTAATTAACATAAACATCCTACCTGCCTGGCCCTGATCTTGAGTATATGACCTTCATTTCTCATGGGCTCTTCCAAAACTCTGGGAAGCCACTAAGGACCCAGCCTCTACCATGAATCAACAGTGGACTAAGTATAGTTGTAGAATAATTTACTATAATATCTATAGCCAACTATCAGTCTTATTGAATGCCACATGAAGAGGTATGATGATGATGTACTACGAAGATGATGATGACGACAATAATAATGATGTTAATGGCAGTGGTTGCCACTGTTAAGCTCTTATCAGGCATAGTATAAAGACTGTACTGTAAATTATACTGTTTGCTCCTGATAAATGGTGTGGAGCCCTGACATAGATGCCATCTGACTTGAGCGTCACCTACTTTTACTGAGCTTCAGCCATCAGATGTGACACTCCCTCCCCACACTGTACTAGGGCTCACCAAACCCTGCCACACCAATAGAACACCATGTAATGCACTGCCTTAACAGCCAGGCCATCCAATTTCTGCCCCTTCCCCACCTGTCTGAGTTACTAAGTCCCAGCAAACCAGAATCCTGAGTCCACTCAGGGGCTCACTGAGTGACCTCTTCATGACGGAATCTCAGAATATTCCATCCATTGATTAGGGATCTACTCCTCCAAGCCAACCTATCTCAGGGTGTTGACCACAGTGAGGGTGGGGTGGAGTGGGGCACTACCAAGGAGAGGTGAGGAGACCATGGGAAGGATTTCCACAAGAAGCGACCAGGAGCCACATCTGACTGGCATCCTCACCAGCCAACTTCCCAGCCTCTAGACCAGTGAGAGATTCTCCTTCTCCTCCCCTGTGCTGCCTCCTCTCCATCTGCCCCAGGGCTGACCAGCTGTTGCCCAAAAGATATACTACCAGGTTGCATCCTGAGATGCTGCTCTGTCCCTTTAGGCTTCCTATGTGAGTTCCTTTCTTCAAAACCATAAGGCAACAAAGCGCAAAGGGGCCCTCCCAGGCACTTACCCTAGTAGTAAAGAGCACATCTCTATTTGGGGTACTAACCTGAGTTTGAGACCCTCACAGGAGGCTGTGTTTAGGAATACTTCTGCAAGATTCTTGCTCAAGCACATACCCATGTTCTTCAAAACATCTGCTCTTTGAAGCTTTAGGACTAGATGGACATGCTGAGTTCCTGGACAAAACAAGATTTGTTAGCTTCTTCTGCTCAACATCTGAGTAGACTCAAGGTCTTACCAGTTCCCACAGAGGGGATCAGACAACAAGAGACTGAATTGTGGAAACTGAAATCACCAGAGAGTGATTGATAGGCTAATATCCCTTATTAGTTCCTGGCAGGAGGGTTCTCACTGAGAAAACTCACGCCAGTCATCAGCACTCAGGACACCAAATTGCAAGTTCTCTGCTGGAAAGCAGAGAACATCAGCCATGGCCACTGTTCTTTCAGAGAATTACTTTCCAGCACTGGTTGCTTGATGGATTGCCCTTCTTCACTGGAGGGATATTTCAGTCTGAAGAACCAGTACAGGGCATCTGAAGTCAGATCACGCTCTCCCCAGGCAGCATTAGAGGAAATCTTTTAAAATCTTAGTCTCCTGTGTTCCTTTCTCAATATCCCTTATCAGTTTCCTTATCTTTCAAAAGCCACTGCCATTATGTGATCTCATGTGACAATTTCCCAGATTACTGCATGTTATACATTAGCTACATTTGTGATGGCTGCTTCCCAGAACTTGAGCAAGGAAAGCCATCTTCCACTCACTATGACTTATGACTTACTGCTCCAAGCCATCATGTTTTCATTCTTATAGCTTCAGTTTCCCAGAATGGCAGTGCTTAACCTGATTATCCAAAAGAGGCAGCTAGAAGGTAATGGAAAGAGACTGGGAACCAGAATTGGAAGACCTGGTAAGACAATTTCCCTTGAAAAAGTTCTGTGTCCACAGTTGTAAATGGACATAAAAATGTCTGGCATGCCTAGCTTATTATGAAATGAAAAAGCTCTTTGTAAAACAAATATGCTAGATAAATGTTGGGGAGGCTCAATGGATTCCAGGTCTAGCATACAGACTCTGGGGCCCTGGTTCATATCACTATCTTTTACTGCTTCTCTCAAGCCTTGCCAGCAACAAAACATGAACTTCACAGCCAGCCCACACTCTAGTCGTTAAGAGGGCCAGAGAGAGGCAGGGATGGAAGAGGGGGCATAGAGGACATAGAAAGTAAAACAGCAAGCCCAGGGCTAACACGTTCTCCAGTCATGATCTGTTGAGAGATGCAGGTCTCAGCTAGCAACCCAAGACACAAACAGAAACTAATAGAAGACCATGGGATGTTGGCATCTGGGCCCCACTACTTATTAACTGTGAGACCTTGGAAAACCCACATAACTTCTCTTGATCTCAAAATAAAGTAGAGCTAAAATACCTATCCAGACTCTCGAGCCAGACATGCTGGAGTGTGAAATCAAGTGGGCCTTAGGAAGCATTACTATGAACAAAGCTAGTAGAGGTGATGAAATTACAGCTGAACTATTTCAAGTCCTAAAAGATGATGATCCCTCGTGGCTCAGCTGGTAAAGAATCCGCCCGCAATGCGGGAGACCCAGGTTTGATCCCTGAGTTTGGAAGATCTCTGGAGAAGGGAAAGGCTACCCACTCCAGTATTCTGGCCTGGAGAATTCTGTGGACTAGTTCACGGGTCGCAAAGAGTCGGACACGACTGAGCGACTTTCACAAAAGATGATGCTGTGAAAGTGCTGCACTGTATATGCCAGCAAATTTGGCGAACGCAGCAGTGGCCACAGTACTGGGAAAGGTCAGTTTTCATTCCAATTCCAAAGAAAGGCAATGCCAAAGAATGTTCAAACTACTATACAATTGTATTCATTTCGTATGCTAGCAAGGTCATGCTCAAAATCCTTCAAGCTAGGCTTTAACAGTACGCGAACCAAGAACTTCCAGATGTACAAGCTGGATTTAGAAAAGGCAAAAGAATCAGAAATAAATTGCCAGCATTCACTGGATCACAGAAAAAGCAAGGGAATTCCAAAAAGGCATCTATTCCTGCATCATTGACTTCGCTAAAGCCTTTGACTGTGTGGATCACAATGAACTGTGGAAAATTCTTAAAGAGATGGGAATGCCAGACCACCTTATCTGTCTCCAGAGAAACCTGGGTGCAGGACAAGAAGCAACAGTTAGAACTGGACATGGAACAATGGACTGGCTGAAAATTGAGAAAGGAGTACATCAAGGCTATATACTATCACCTTGCTTATTTAATTTACATGCAGAGTACATCATGTGAAATACCAGGCTGGATAAACCACAAGCTGGAATTAAGATAGCTGGGAGAAATATCAAAAACCTCAGATATGCAGATGATACCACCCTAATGGCAGAAAGCACAAAAGAACTAAAGATACCAGGCTCCCCCGTCCATGGGATTCTCCAGGCAAGAGTACTGGAGTGGGGTGCCATTGCCTTCTCTGTCCAATAAACTAAGGGTCAGCAAACGACGGTGAATCAAATCTAGCCTGCCGTCTGCTGTTGTAAATAAGGTTTCATTGGAACAAAGTCACATCTATTTGTTTATATAGTGCCTGTAGCTGCTTCTGTGCTATAGCAGTGCAGCAGAGAAGTTGCAGGAGAGACACTATGGTCCACAGGACTAAAATATTTACTATTAGGCCCTTTACAGAAAAGGTCTGCTGTTCCCTGTGCCACACCATTACCAGGATAATATCCTTAAAGATCTTGCCCAGTTTCAACAAAAAGGGCTAGGGAGATTTTTCTAGGGTATTGGGGCTGGTCACAAGACTCTATCTAGATTTCTCTGGTTCAGTTTTTCGTTCACCAATGGATCATCCTCATTAGTATTTAACTCTTGTCTCCAGTGGATCTGTTGGACTTAAATGGCCAGTAGAAGTTGAGCTCTAAGGGTCTCTACTATTGCTATTTTTCCTAATACACACCAACCTTCCTCTCCCAAGTGGCCAGCCAAAGGTTTGTGATGTCTACCCATACCAGTCATAAACTTCCCTCCTTTCCTACTCAGGGTAGATACGTATCTCTGTAACTATTGTCTGAAATGAATGAAACCTCTCCCCACTCAAAACAAACCTTAGCACTAGCTGCTAAATAAGGTGGACTTGAGACTGACCACTGGCTTTGGTGACAAAGTCTTGGGGGAGAATTAGCACCATTCAGGCTGCTATCTTTGAACTTATTTCCTGGTCCTTAGTCCACACCACTTCCCCAGTTTCTTCTCACTAAGGAAAAATAAAATGGAAGACTATTTACCACCCAGTGGATCATACAATTTAAACGAGCATGTTTGCTACCAATTTCCTGGACTTACTCAGATCCCACTCTAAAACCCACGGGTCTCTCATCTTTCCTCTTCCAGAAAACCATGCTTCTGGAGCATCCCATCCTCATCACCAAAACTGTCAAAAAATAAGTGTCTAAGATTTTCTCCTACTTATAAGCTAACAAGTTAGCCTGACACGATCTTATAGATGCTGATAAAAGATAAGAGACTCCTGGGTCAGAGATAAAAGCCCATTTATTACTCACATCAATAGCAGCATCCAGAGCAAATCAGCATTTTTACACCAGTTCCTGGATCCCAATTTTTATCAGGTAATTTGAAGAGAGCCAGAGGACACCAGCACATGCAATGAGATATGTTACCGAAGAGCTCTGACCTTTAAAAATCTGAGTATTTTATCGTCCCTAGCATGTCTTCCTTTTGCTCATGAGGGAGACGCTGTCTCCATCTTCCAAGGCTGTTTGCTACACAAACAGTCTTGAAAAGATAGGTCAGAACAATGGGCAGCGAGTGCCTTGCTCAGAAGGCAGGCAGAAGACAAAGCCATAGAGAATTGTCTCCCAACAGATGCAAATTGAGAAGGATTTACAGCACCCAGCCTCGATCAGATGACCAATTAATAATTTCCGACACTGACCCTGGAGAAAGCACCTGCAATGTTTATGCCACATATTGTACATTTGCATTTTAGCTACCATAAAAGGTATAAATCTAAAAGAACTATAAGAGAGTTCAGTGGTAATATGAAAAAATAAGTATATGTGAAATCATGGGAAACTTGTGAATATTGTAAAGCACTGTAGAAGTTAAAGATTCTTTCATTCAATAAAAATATTAGTTCCTAATATACCAGTAAGAATGAGTTAATTCATTGGAAATTATAGTGAAAAAGATGACATTCAAAATAGCATTGAAAAACGTGAAATATTCAGGGGCAGAGTTAATAAGAAATATGCAGGACTAGATAAAAAGGGCCATAAATTTTCACTAAAGGGCATAAAAATTCGAATTGAATCAGCTGAGAAGCATCCTGTGTGCCAGGTAGAATTTGCTATAGTAAAAATGTCAATTCTCCCCCAAAATTCATTTATACAGTTAATGGAATTCTTGTCCCAAAGATCTGGGTGTTAGAGTTTGCAGAGGGAAGAGGTGATTATCCAGGGAAAACATTTGCTTTTGACACATGAGTCCTAGATTGATGAGTTGTTCTATTCATCATTAGTTGGTCATCTTAGCTAGTTTGCTGAGTTTGCAAGCAACTTCTTGATCTACAAATCTCCATGCCTTAGAGAGGGCAATAATACAATAGATTGCTTCCTCTTCTCACTAAAAGCAAGCTCTATTAACTGCAGTCTCTGAATTCTTTGCTAAAAGGCCAAAGTGCACAGTTGTTGCTGTTTTTGTGCAGTTACCCAGTTGTGTCCGATTCTTTGCGACCCCACAGACTGCAGCACACCAGACCTCTCTGTCCCTCACCATCTCCCGAAGTTTGCCCAAGTTCCTGTCCATTGCATCAGTGATTACATCCGGCCATCTCATCCTCAGATGCCCTCTTCTCCTTCTGCCCTCCATCTTTCCCAGGATAAGGGACATTTCCAGTGAGTCAGCTGTTTGCATCAGCTTACCAAAATAATGAAGTTTCAACTTCAGCATCAGTCCTTCCAACGAGTATTCAGGGTTGATTTCCCTTAGGACTGACTAGTTTGATCTCCTTGCTGTCCAAGGGACTCTGTTCCTCTGCTGTCCAAGGAACCAGAGATCAAATTGCCAACATTCACTGGATCATAGGGAAAGCTAGGGAATTCCAGAAAAAAATCCTACCTCTGTTTCATCGACTACACCAAAGTGCAAAGACAAAGCCCTAATTTTTAAAGTTTGCTCTATTGGACCCTCCCATTGTACCCAGAGTCCCACAGGTGAGACTTCTGCAGCAGACCATATTTATAATGAATAAGAGAGCAATAGAAATGGAGTTAATTATAGGTCCAGCACCAGTGAATCTCTCACAGAGGTTCAGTGAAGGCCTTTTGGTAGCTTCGCAGCATCTTCTGTTTTGATCTATAGTGCCAAATGAAATGCATCAGTAAAACTGTTCTGATGCCCAGTGTACACCTAGCTCCTCGATAACTCCAGAATTGAGCTGGAAATGATCAAAGGAACATTGGAATCTCGTGGCTCTCTTATCCATAGGGTGTTGTCTTTTCTTCAATGTCCTTTAATCCTAACATGGAAACTATCCCAATTAATTCCATGCCTTCTTGCGTCTTCTATGCCTAACAGCTAATGCTGACCTAGGACCCGAGACAAGAGGAAAAAGTCCTGGAAAATGGTCAGATCATGGGAAATTGACTCTTTCTCCCAGTCTACTCATGACAAAGCAGAAGAGAACGTCCTCATCTTTTATAATGATCAGGAATGCATTTTCCTGTTCCCTGGTTTCTGTGGGATTTCCTCAACTCACATAAAGTACAAACTTATCTATCTGTAGGAAGTTCCAACCCCCCTGCCAAAAAAGAATTCCACTTATGTGATCTGGTTCCAGCTCTCATCATATTTATGCAGGATGGCTACATAATTTGTGGGGCCCTGTGCAAAATGAGAACACAGGACTGTTGTTCAAAAAATGTTAAGAATTTCAAAACAACCAGAACAGAACATTAAATCAAATGTGGGCCCTTCTTAGCACACAGCCTTGTGCAAATACATAGGTTACACAACCAGGCAGCTGGTCCTGCTGTTATGTTTTAGCATCACCCAGGTTTCATTTCTTCAAGTTGACTCCTGTTTTCTGCAGCTTTTAAGAGGTTAAGCCCTGGCTTGTATCACCGGCAAGGTTGTAAACAAGAGGAACATTGACTCTCCAGATTGCTCCAGTGTGAGTTTGAACCTGGGGTGAGTGATGTTGGGTGAGGGATAAGAATCTGTGTCCAATCCAATTACCGTTGAAACAGCAGGTAAGCACTAGTAGGTGGCTGCATTTACGGACCTATTGACCTGGCCCTTTCCAGATTTGCACTTCAGAGACTTGTCACACTGCCATGTAAGTAGGACTTAGAAAGGACAATCAGGCCATCCTGCAGGGGTTTCACTGGTTGACCATGGGGCAGGAGGGCCCTAGAGGGCATTCTTGCTTCAGAGACAAGTATCCCAGTTGACAATGAACAGATCCCATACAGCCAACAGACACATTTTGTTTGGCTCACTATATTTTTAAAACTGTAAAATTCTACCTTCAAATCTGGATTTCTATCTTTCATGAATGATCAGAAGAGCTAGAATCCCTGGACCCATATATCTGCCTGGCAACAACCAACTAGAGTTGATGAGTCACTGCCTTTTGAAGAGGAGTACGCTCTCCAGGTCCCCACAGTTCCCACCCTTCCCTATTATTCTACCCCAACCTAATTAACATAAACATCCTACCTGCCTGGCCCTGATCTTGAGTATATGACCTTCATTTCTCATGGGCTCTTCCAAAACTCTGGGAAGCCACTAAGGACCCAGCCTCTACCATGAATCAACAGTGGACTAAGTATAGTTGTAGAATAATTTACTATAATATCTATAGCCAACTATCAGTCTTATTGAATGCCACATGAAGAGGTATGATGATGATGTACTACGAAGATGATGATGACGACAATAATAATGATGTTAATGGCAGTGGTTGCCACTGTTAAGCTCTTATCAGGCATAGTATAAAGACTGTACTGTAAATTATACTGTTTGCTCCTGATAAATGGTGTGGAGCCCTGACATAGATGCCATCTGACTTGAGCGTCACCTACTTTTACTGAGCTTCAGCCATCAGATGTGACACTCCCTCCCCACACTGTACTAGGGCTCACCAAACCCTGCCACACCAATAGAACACCATGTAATGCACTGCCTTAACAGCCAGGCCATCCAATTTCTGCCCCTTCCCCACCTGTCTGAGTTACTAAGTCCCAGCAAACCAGAATCCTGAGTCCACTCAGGGGCTCACTGAGTGACCTCTTCATGACGGAATCTCAGAATATTCCATCCATTGATTAGGGATCTACTCCTCCAAGCCAACCTATCTCAGGGTGTTGACCACAGTGAGGGTGGGGTGGAGTGGGGCACTACCAAGGAGAGGTGAGGAGACCATGGGAAGGATTTCCACAAGAAGCGACCAGGAGCCACATCTGACTGGCATCCTCACCAGCCAACTTCCCAGCCTCTAGACCAGTGAGAGATTCTCCTTCTCCTCCCCTGTGCTGCCTCCTCTCCATCTGCCCCAGGGCTGACCAGCTGTTGCCCAAAAGATATACTACCAGGTTGCATCCTGAGATGCTGCTCTGTCCCTTTAGGCTTCCTATGTGAGTTCCTTTCTTCAAAACCATAAGGCAACAAAGCGCAAAGGGGCCCTCCCAGGCACTTACCCTAGTAGTAAAGAGCACATCTCTATTTGGGGTACTAACCTGAGTTTGAGACCCTCACAGGAGGCTGTGTTTAGGAATACTTCTGCAAGATTCTTGCTCAAGCACATACCCATGTTCTTCAAAACATCTGCTCTTTGAAGCTTTAGGACTAGATGGACATGCTGAGTTCCTGGACAAAACAAGATTTGTTAGCTTCTTCTGCTCAACATCTGAGTAGACTCAAGGTCTTACCAGTTCCCACAGAGGGGATCAGACAACAAGAGACTGAATTGTGGAAACTGAAATCACCAGAGAGTGATTGATAGGCTAATATCCCTTATTAGTTCCTGGCAGGAGGGTTCTCACTGAGAAAACTCACGCCAGTCATCAGCACTCAGGACACCAAATTGCAAGTTCTCTGCTGGAAAGCAGAGAACATCAGCCATGGCCACTGTTCTTTCAGAGAATTACTTTCCAGCACTGGTTGCTTGATGGATTGCCCTTCTTCACTGGAGGGATATTTCAGTGAGACTGAATTGTGGAAACTGAAATCACCAGAGAGTGATTGATAGGCTAATATCCCTTATTAGTTCCTGGCAGGAGGGTTCTCACTGAGAAAACTCACGCCAGTCATCAGCACTCAGGACACCAAATTGCAAGTTCTCTGCTGGAAAGCAGAGAACATCAGCCATGGCCACTGTTCTTTCAGAGAATTACTTTCCAGCACTGGTTGCTTGATGGATTGCCCTTCTTCACTGGAGGGATATTTCAGTCTGAAGAACCAGTACAGGGCATCTGAAGTCAGATCACGCTCTCCCCAGGCAGCATTAGAGGAAATCTTTTAAAATCTTAGTCTCCTGTGTTCCTTTCTCAATATCCCTTATCAGTTTCCTTATCTTTCAAAAGCCACTGCCATTATGTGATCTCATGTGACAATTTCCCAGATTACTGCATGTTATACATTAGCTACATTTGTGATGGCTGCTTCCCAGAACTTGAGCAAGGAAAGCCATCTTCCACTCACTATGACTTATGACTTACTGCTCCAAGCCATCATGTTTTCATTCTTATAGCTTCAGTTTCCCAGAATGGCAGTGCTTAACCTGATTATCCAAAAGAGGCAGCTAGAAGGTAATGGAAAGAGACTGGGAACCAGAATTGGAAGACCTGGTAAGACAATTTCCCTTGAAAAAGTTCTGTGTCCACAGTTGTAAATGGACATAAAAATGTCTGGCATGCCTAGCTTATTATGAAATGAAAAAGCTCTTTGTAAAACAAATATGCTAGATAAATGTTGGGGAGGCTCAATGGATTCCAGGTCTAGCATACAGACTCTGGGGCCCTGGTTCATATCACTATCTTTTACTGCTTCTCTCAAGCCTTGCCAGCAACAAAACATGAACTTCACAGCCAGCCCACACTCTAGTCGTTAAGAGGGCCAGAGAGAGGCAGGGATGGAAGAGGGGGCATAGAGGACATAGAAAGTAAAACAGCAAGCCCAGGGCTAACACGTTCTCCAGTCATGATCTGTTGAGAGATGCAGGTCTCAGCTAGCAACCCAAGACACAAACAGAAACTAATAGAAGACCATGGGATGTTGGCATCTGGGCCCCACTACTTATTAACTGTGAGACCTTGGAAAACCCACATAACTTCTCTTGATCTCAAAATAAAGTAGAGCTAAAATACCTATCCAGACTCTCGAGCCAGACATGCTGGAGTGTGAAATCAAGTGGGCCTTAGGAAGCATTACTATGAACAAAGCTAGTAGAGGTGATGAAATTACAGCTGAACTATTTCAAGTCCTAAAAGATGATGATCCCTCGTGGCTCAGCTGGTAAAGAATCCGCCCGCAATGCGGGAGACCCAGGTTTGATCCCTGAGTTTGGAAGATCTCTGGAGAAGGGAAAGGCTACCCACTCCAGTATTCTGGCCTGGAGAATTCTGTGGACTAGTTCACGGGTCGCAAAGAGTCGGACACGACTGAGCGACTTTCACAAAAGATGATGCTGTGAAAGTGCTGCACTGTATATGCCAGCAAATTTGGCGAACGCAGCAGTGGCCACAGTACTGGGAAAGGTCAGTTTTCATTCCAATTCCAAAGAAAGGCAATGCCAAAGAATGTTCAAACTACTATACAATTGTATTCATTTCGTATGCTAGCAAGGTCATGCTCAAAATCCTTCAAGCTAGGCTTTAACAGTACGCGAACCAAGAACTTCCAGATGTACAAGCTGGATTTAGAAAAGGCAAAAGAATCAGAAATAAATTGCCAGCATTCACTGGATCACAGAAAAAGCAAGGGAATTCCAAAAAGGCATCTATTCCTGCATCATTGACTTCGCTAAAGCCTTTGACTGTGTGGATCACAATGAACTGTGGAAAATTCTTAAAGAGATGGGAATGCCAGACCACCTTATCTGTCTCCAGAGAAACCTGGGTGCAGGACAAGAAGCAACAGTTAGAACTGGACATGGAACAATGGACTGGCTGAAAATTGAGAAAGGAGTACATCAAGGCTATATACTATCACCTTGCTTATTTAATTTACATGCAGAGTACATCATGTGAAATACCAGGCTGGATAAACCACAAGCTGGAATTAAGATAGCTGGGAGAAATATCAAAAACCTCAGATATGCAGATGATACCACCCTAATGGCAGAAAGCACAAAAGAACTAAAGAATCTTTTGATGAAGGTGAAAGAGAAGAGTGAAAAGCTGGTTTAAAACTCAACACTCAAAAAAAACTGAGATCATGATGTCCGGTCCCATAACTTTATGGCAAATAGACAGGGAAAAATTGGAAGCAATGATAGATTTTATTTTCTTGGGCTCCAAAATCACTGCAGACAGTGACTGCAGCAACGAAATTAAAAGCTATGCTTTTTCCAGTAGTCATGTACAGATGTGAGAGTTGGACCATAAGGAAGGCTGAACACTGAAGAATTGATGCTTTCGAATTGTAGTGCTGGAGAAGACTCTTGAGAGTACCTTTGTCAGCAAGGAGATCAAACCAGTCAATCATAAATGCTGTGTGTGTTTAGTCACTCAGTCATGTCCAACTCTGCAACCCCAAGGACTGCAGCCTACCAGGCTCCTCTGTCCATGGGGATTTTCCAGGAAAGAATTTTGGAGTGGGTTGCCATGCCCTCCTCGAGGGGATCTTTCTAACCCAGGGATTGAACCCAAGGCTCTTGTATTGCACAGGGAGTCTTCACTATCTAAGCCACCAGGGAAGCCCAAGAATACTGGACTGAGTATCCTATCCCTTCACCAGGGGAACTTCCAGACCCAGAAATCAAACCAGGGTCTCCTGCATTGCAGGATGATGCTTTACAGCTGAGCTACCAGGGAATCCTAAAGACAATCAACCCTGAATATGCACTGGAAGGGCTGATGCTGAAGCTGAAGCTCTAATACTTGGCCACCTGATGCGAAAGGCCGACTTACTGGAAAAGGCCCTGATGCTGGGAAAGAGTGAAGGCAGGAGGAGAAGGCGGTGACGGAAGATGAGATAATTGGATGTCATCACCGATTCAATAGACATGAATTTGAGGAAACTCAGGGAGATAGTGAAGGACAGGGAAGCCTGGCATGCTGCAGCCCATGGGGTCACAAAGAGTCAGACACAACTTAGCAACTGAACAACAATAGTGTGAAGCTCCTGATCAACAGTAGATGCTCAATAGACAGTGGCTTCCTGGCAACAGTCACAGGGCAGCCCTCCCTGTTTCAGTCAGAACTAGTCACCATCCCAGGATCACAAAGCCAAGCACTTGAATTCCTACAGGCTTCTTTAACAGACTTCAGCATCTATTGTTTATAGCAACAGTGAACACTCTAAAATGGCAGGCAAAACATTGTGGGAGGATGGGTGGGATCATTTTTCCGACGAGGAGGTCCATAGCTTTTAAAGTTACCCATCAAAATGTCCAGAATCTGTGCTACAAAGAATGTCCCTTCCAGAAAGCAAATACAGCTCCAGCCAAGGAAGGTGTGGACCTTTCTCTCCAAACTGGAGGCTCTGCTGCAGAGAGGCCACCCAGCGGGTTCTATTTAATTATCTGGTCTCTATGCTTTGCAAATTTCCTTAGACAAATACAATCATGGTGAGAGTTCAGAGCTGGGTTTTTTTTTTATACTTTTTGTTAATTTTGAGATAATTATTTATTCAAACACAGTAGCAAGAAATAATATAGGGACTTCTCTGATGGTCCAGTGGCTAAGAATCGTGTTCCCATTGTGGGGAGGTTGGGGGTGGTGAGTTCAATTCCTAGTCTGGGAACCAGATTTCACATACTGCAACTAGGACTTGTTGCAGACAAACAAATATTTTTTAAAAGAAATAATACAGAGCCATCTCTTTTACCCTTCACCTAGTTTTCCCAAAGGTCACATCTTACAAAACAAGAAAGCAATAACAATGAAAATACTGACGTCACACAGTTGAGGTACTTAACGTTTCGTCCCCGAAAGGCTCCCTCATGATACCCTTTTAAATCCACTCCCATTTCCCTCCTAATTTGGAGCTGGTTTTGGTTGGCTTGCTTTCATTTGGTTGTTTCTGTTGTTTTCCAACCTCATGCAGTGACGGGTGGGCTGTAAGGACACAGTCATTTATCCAGCAGAGAACAGACAACAGGCATGCACCCACATACACACCAAACTCCCTCTTAGAATACAAAGCTACTCTCAATTAGAGCAATGTGCTTTGGACAAATGGGAAATTGAGGTTTGGGATTAAATAACCTGAATCCAAAGACTCCTACCACTGATTACCAGTAGTGTCAGGTACTCTCCCTGCAATATTTCTAATCCTCACAACAGCCCTATAAGGCAAGTATGACTCTCTCATCATCAAGGCAGCTGAGACTCAGAGGATTAATAACCTGCCAAAGAGGATTTGAATCCCAGTCACTTTCAACTGAGATTAAGGGAAATTTTATTAAAAACCAGTAAACACACAGAGTGTAGAGTTAAGACATTTAAGGATAAAACAGAAACCAGAAAAGTATGTGAAAGGGAAAAAAATAAGAGGTGGACGTTTTATAGAGCCTTAAGAAGGAGAAAGCCTTTTTCCAGTTACTGTTGCTACATCATAAAGCAAACCAAATTTAGCAGAATAGAGCAGCAACCATTTTATTATTCTCACAGCAGTTGTGGGCAGGAAATCTGCAAAGGGCCCATCAGAGGTGGCTTGTCGGTGCCCCAGCATGCCTGGGCCCTCCACTGGGAAGGCTTGAAGGCTGAAGGCGACTCAGTGGCTGGGTCTACAGCCATCCACAGGCTCTTTCATGCATGTCTGGTGTGGATGCTGACTGCAACCTGGGATCGCAGCTGGAGCTGTCAACCGGAGCACCTATACACATCTACCCACGTGACCTGGGCTTCCTCATGGCGTGGCAGTCTCAAGGGGGTTGACAGTTTTACATGGGAGCCCAGGGCCTCAAAAGCACATTCCCAATGGCCAAGACAGGAACTGCAACGTCTGTTTTGGTTTTAACCTCAGAGATCACACAATGTCATTTCTGGTACATTCCACCTGTTAGAAGCGAGTCATAGCCATTTAAAATAAAACCCACAGCCTTCTATCCAATTTCTAGGCTGTAAGATAGATGACTTGGAGAGAAAAGTGATCTGGATAGGACTTTGACAGTTTCAAATTTACCAAGGTCCTGGGTGGAGGCTGAAGTTAGGGGTGGGAGATAACGGCAAAAGGATGACAAAGATATGTAATTCAAACATTTTTTTTAGAGTGTTGATTTAGAAGATCATAGTATAATAGTGAGTGAGTGAGTGAGTGACGTCGCTCAGTCATGTCCGACTCTTTGCGACCCCATGAGCTGTAGCCCGCCAGGCTCCTCTGTCCATGGGATTCTCCAGGCAAGAATACTGGAGTGGGCTGCCATTTCCTTCTCCAGGGGATCTTCCCGACTCAGGGATTGAACCCAGGTCTCCTGCATTGCAGGCAAACGCTTTATCCTCTGAGCCACTAGGATCCTCCATAGTATAATAAGTTCTGCATAAACGGGGTTCACTTATTCCAAATCAGGCTTCCTCAGCAATTTAATCATGTAAACAAAATGCAGGGTCAAGGAGGGTTTGTCTACAACCTACTTAGGAAAAACTGTTCTTAAGAACTTTACCACTTTAATCACTTTAATTGTTTGCATGCCAATTAATTGGCACTGCTAATTATAAATGAGATATCTGTTCATTAAAGCAGGCTTAGACGAACATCAGCTTAAAAGCACTTAGCGGTTAGTATATATTGCTGTGTTATCTGCAAGTAAAAACCACATCCCTTTAAAAATGTCTATATTATAAGCAAGAAAGTCTGTAATTTATTTTTCACAAATTCTGATTCATTCCACTATGATGATATAATAAGATCTTAGTAAATAAGACTTGGTAAGAAAGGCAAATCTTCCAAAGAGAAGAATAAAAGACATTCCAGAGACCGAAGCAAAAGCAAAACCATGGGGGAAATGTTTGTAATTTAAGGGTAAAAGTGTGAAGAATAAAGAGAGAAAGGATTTTTTAAATACTTGAAAAGACAAAGAAAGCCAAGTGGTAGTGGGAGGTCTTAACAGTGGCTCTAGGGTCCCTGCAGTGATTAGTATTTGAAAGAAGCGGCCGTTTCCTGACTCTCTACTGCTAGGTAACAAATTACCCCCAAACCGAGAAGCCTAAAACAATCTTATTCTCTTCTTTTTCGATGTTGTGACTGAGAAATACAGTGTGAGTGAGCTTGGCTCTCCTCCTCAGGTCCACATATTTTCAGCTGGGACAGCTGGCACAGAATCATTTACTTAGAAGATAGTTACTTCACTCACATGGGAGGCACCTCTGTGCTCCTTGGCCTCCCTCTGTATGGAATTTCACCCCTGCAGGACTTCTCCATGGACCTGGTTTGAACTTCTCACAGCATGGTGACCCCCACCTAGCATGGTCCTTAAACTCTAGATCTAGAACTGGTGTCGAATCTGTTATGCCCTCTCTCTTGGTCAGATTCAAGGCGAAGGAGAAGGACTTCACCTCTTAATGTGAGGATTTATCAAAAAGTTGGCAGCCAATTTTTCATCCTCTACAAGTCCACCCATGACTCTGAATGAAACAATATGATACTTAAAATAGAGGAGGAAAAGAATAAAGGATTTCTCACCTAGTAGCTTTTGTTTTCCTTTGTGTTAACAGTTCAAACCTCTTTTTTTACTTAGAAAATAAAGTTAAAATAGTATAAGTGCTGACACCCTAAGCATTTATATCCATCAATAAGAAGACAAGCAGTGATCTTTGGAAGGAAGTTCTGTCTTCTCCATCTTAAAGGTTTGCTTTGAATATGGTCTCAGTGCAAGCAATCCCCTTTATATGACGCAGAGTTATCACCCACATTCAGTCCTCTGCCCTTTCTTCCGCTTTTTCTGCCCTCTTCCTAGATAGATGGGCTGATTCCCTTCCACTTTCAGCTGTCAGCCACCAAACATTACTACTAAACACTATCCCTAAATATGTGAAGCCAGTTTACCAACCACTCACCAAGTCTGTCCAGCCCTCAGACTTTGAATCTTCTCACCCTCACTTTCCTTGTTGGCCTGACTACACATCCTGGAGTGCTGTGTTGAGAGTGGGGCTGTTCTCCCTCTGTTCCTCCTAATACATACCTTTAGCACATTGATCATGAAGTCACATTAGTTCCCAACTTCTCCTGCAGCTGCCTCATCCCCTCCTACTTCCACTGCCCTTGTCACCAAGTGCCCCCCTGCATTCTACATCCCCTTCTCATAATCCTGCCAAATGAATGCTTCTTCCAATTTAGAAATTACATATTACATTTCTATTCATTTAGTATTACCCTTAACTTTTTAACATGCTTACTTAAAAGTTAATTAATATGCCAACCCTCCTTCTGACTAATAAAAGGCCTTAAATGCCTTGAATTTCCAATCACCTCCCTCTCTTCTTACAAGTTATTTCTGTCCAGTAATCTACCTTGATGATGCTTTCATATTCTCTTTACCAATATTATTGTTTCTTTATTGAGTCAATGAACATTTAGGTTTATCCACATACTTAACAATTATTAATTCATCGTTACTTCTTGGGTCCAATTTCATTATTCACAAAGTGCATCCTTTTTATATCAGTGGTTCTCAAACTTGATATACACCAGAATCATGTAAGGATAGTTTTAAAATTCCAGTTCCCAATGTGTACCACAGAACAATTACCTATAAATCCTTGAGGGTATATAAGACAGGCATTAGTACTTCCTAAGTCTCTCCTAATGATGCTAATATGCAGCCAGATTGAGCACCTTACCTCAGAAAATCCTTTAGCAAAGTTTTCTTAACAGTAAATAAACTCTGCTTTTGTCTGGAAATCTATATAAAGACACCCACCTTCATTATGGAATTATAATTAAGCTGAACATAAAATTCTAAATAAACAGTTACTTTCATTTAACACACAGAAGACCTTATTCTACTGTCTTCTGGTTTCTACAGTCCCTATAGTGAGGCCTGCAGTCAGTCTAATTTCCTTCTTTAGCAGGTAATCATTATTAGTTTTATGACTGCTTTTACCATTTTCTCTTTCTCTTTGAGGTATTCAAATTTCATTAATATATATCTGAATAGGAAATTAGTTTACTAAAAAAAAATAAGTGTTTTGGAATTTTCTGTATTTCCTAAGTCTGAAAATTCATGTCTTTCATCATTTTAGAAAATTCTCAGGCCATTATTTCTTCTAATATTACTTCTCCCTCAGTATTTCTATTATATTCTTTAAAAATTCTACATTATGCTTCTCAGTCTTTCTCACTCTACTCTCCATCTCTTTATCTTTCTTTCATTTTTCCTTCTTTTTATGTCCCTTCATTTATCTTCCAATTCACTTGTTCACATCACTGCCTTTTGAATTTTTATATTCAATTATTTTATGTTTTAACCTCCAGAAGTCTTATTCTATTCTTTACAAAACTGTCTGATAATTATATAGGTACTATTTATTTATTATGTTTTTATTTCTTTTTTTGTGTATTTAGTCAATTTAAACAACTTCATTTAGAGAATGCATCCAATAATTCTGTTACCTGAAATTTTAGGGAGTTAATTCTTTTGTCCCTTGTAGTGAGTTGTCCACCTGTGGTAGACTGGGTCCTTGTATGTTGTAATATTGAATCATAATCTTGAGCAGGCGGCTGCGAGAGCCGGGCTGGGGCACTAAGTGCGGAAAGGAGCTACCCCGCGTCCGAGGTCAGAGGCTGCGGCTGGGAGGATACACCTCATGTCCGAGGTCAGGGGCAATGACCTTGAAGAGCCACCCCGCATCCGAGGTCAGAGGCGGCGGCTGGGAGGAGACACCCCGCATCCAAGGTCAAGGGCAACTGGCAGAAGCCACCTTGCACCCGAGGCCAGGGCTGGCAGCCGGGAGGAGCAACCCGAGGAGCGGTGGCTGCACAGGTGCAGGAGGGCCTAGAGGAGCTGTCCCACGTTGAAGGCCAGGAACGGTGGTGGTAAGGAGATACCCCTCGTCCAAGCTAAGGAGCAGCGGCTGTGCTATGGAGCAGCCATGAAGAGACACCCCACGCCCAAGGTAAGAGAAACCCAAGTAAGATGGTAGGTGTTGCAAGAGGGCATCAGAGAGCAGACACACTGAAACCATACTCACAGAAAACTAGTCAATCTAATCACACTAGGACCACAGCCTTGTCTAACTCAGTGAAACCAAGCCATGCCAGCAGGGCAACCCAAGACGGGCGGGTCACGGTGGAGAGGGCTGACAGAACTTGGTTCACTGGAGAAGGAAATGGCAAGCTGTGGAGGAGCTGGAAGGCTTTGAGCAAATACTGAGAATGTATTTGCTCCAGTCTTGAGGAAGGTTGGAAGCTGGGACGAGCAAGACAATGGGTTATGAGCGTTCACCAAGTGCCCAAGGCTGGGAACAGATGACAAAGGGTCAATACGCCCGGCCTTGAGGCGTTCGAAGGCTTCCTTCTGACCACCTGTTTCTCAGAGCAAGGACTATTGTTTCATGATAAGACTCCCTTTAGAGTTTCGCCAAAGCTATGTTATGGCTTGGGCGGCGGGAACTATATTTTATGCTTGAATACTTTAATGTTTATCTGAAATGGCTACATGCAAGTCCGTCTTATGCTCTATTCCCTGAAAATTATAAAACTACACAACTGGATAATAAACTTTGTCAGTCCACTAGAGGCTGTCCCTGAGTGTCCTTTTCAGAGTGTGGTTCTCCAAGCCTTACAGCAAGCCGCTTCAGTATTCTTGCCTCGAGAACCCCATGAACAGTATGAAAAGGCAAAATTATAGGGTACCAAAAGAGGAACTCCCCAGGTCATTAGGTGCCCAATATGCTACTGGAGATCAGTGGAGAAATAACTCCAGAAAGAATGAAGGGATGGAGCCAAAGCAAAAACAATACCCAGTTGTGCATGTGACTGGTGATAGAAGCAAGATCCGATGCTATAAAGAGAAATATTGCATAGGAACCTGGAATGTCAGGTCCATGAATCAAGGCAAATTGGAAGTGGTCAAACAAGAGATGGCAAGCGTGAACGTTGACATTCTAGGAATCAGCGAACTAAAATGGACTGGAATGGGTGAATTTAACTCAGATGACCATTATATCTACTACTGCGGGCAGGAATCCCTCAGAAGAAATGGAGTAGCCATCATGGTCAACAAAAGAGTCTGAAATGCAGTACTTGGATGCAATCTCAAAAACGACAGAATGATCTCTGTTCGTTTCCAAGGCAAACCATTCAATATCACAGTTATCCAAGTCTATGCCCCAACCAGTAATGCTGAAGAAGCTGAAGTTGAACGGTTTTATGAAGACCTACAAGACCTTGTAGAACTAACACCCAAAAAAGATGTCCTTTTCATTATAGGGGACTGGAATGCTAAAGTAGGAAGTCAAGAAACACCTGGAGTAACAGGCAAATTTGGCCTTGGAATGCGGAATGAAGCAGGGCAAAGACTAATAGAGTTTTGCCAAGAAAATGCACTGGTCATAGCAAACACCCTCTTCCAGCAACACAAGAGAAGACTCTACACATGGACATCACCAGATGGTCAACACCGAAATCAGATTGATTATATTCTTTGCAGCCAAAGATGGAGAAGCTCTATACAGTCAACAAAAACAAGACCAGGAGCTGACTGTGGCTCAGATCATGAACTCCTTATTTCCAAATTCAGACTTAAATTGAAGAAAGTAGGGAAAACCGCTAGACCATTCAGGTATGACCTAAATCAAATCCCTTATGATTATACAGTGGAAGTGAGAAATAGATTTAAGGGCCTAGATCTGATAGACAGAGTTCCTGATGAACTATGGAATGAGGTTCGTGACATTGTACAGGAGACAGGGATCAAGACCATCCCCATGGAAAAGAAATGCAAAAAAGCAAAATGGCTGTCTGGAGAAGCCTTACAAATAGCACTGAAAAGAAGAGAGGCGAAAAGCAAAGGAGAAAAGAAAAGATATAAGCATCTGAATGCAGAGTTCCAAAGAATAGCAAGAAGAGATAAGAAAGCCTTCTTCAGCAATCAATGCAAAGAGATAGAGGAAAACAACAGAATGGGAAAGACTAGAGATCTCTTCAAGAGAATTGGAGATACCAAGGGAACATTTCATGCAAAGATGGGCTCGATAAAGGATAGAAATGGTATGGACCTAACAGAAGCAGAAGATATTAAGAAGAGGTGGCAAGAATACACAGAAGAACTGTACAGAAAAGATCTTCACGACCCAGATAATCATGAGGATGTGATCACTAATCTAGAGCCAGACATCTTGGAATGTGAAGTCAAGTGGGCCTTAGAAAGCATCACTAAGAACAAAGCTAGTGGAGGTGATGGAATTCCAGTTGAGCTGTTTCAAATCCTGGAAGATGATGCTGTGAAAGTGCTGCACTCAATATGCCAGCAAATTTGGAAAACTCAGCAGTGGCCACAGGACTGGAAAAGGTCAGTTTTCATTCCAATTCCAAAGAAAGGCAATGCCAAAGAATGCTCAAACTACCGCACAATTGCACTCATCTCACACGCTAGTAAAGTAATGCTCAAAATTCTCCAAGCCAGGCTTCAGCAATATGTGAACCGTGAACTCCCTGATGTTCAAGCTGGTTTTAGAACAGGCAGAGGAACCAGAGATCAAATTGCCAACATCCGCTGGATCATGGAAAAAGCAAGAGAGTTCCAGAAAAACATCTATTTCTGCTTTATTGACTATGCCAAAGCCTTTGACTGTGTGGATCACAATAAACTGTGGAAAATTCTGAAAGAGATGGGAATACCAGACCACCTAACCTGCCTCTTGAGAAATCTGTATGCAGGTCAGGAAGCAACAGTTAGAACTGGACATGGAACAACAGACTGGTTCCAAATAGGAAAAGGAGTACGTCAAGGCTGTATATTGTCTCCCTGCTTATTTAACTTATATGCAGAGTACATCATGAGAAACGCTGGACTGGAAGAAACACAAGCTGGAATCAAGATTGCCGGGAGAAATATCAATAACCTCAGATATGCTGATGACACCACCCTTATGGCAGAAAGTGAGGAGGAGCTAAAAAGCCTCTTGATGAAAGTGAAGGAGGAGAGCGAAAAAGTTGGCTTAAAGCTCAACATTCAGAAAACGAAGATCATGGCATCCGGTCCCATCACTTCATGGGAAATAGATGGGGAAACAGTGGAAACAGTGTCAGACTTTATTTTTTTGGGCTCCAAAATCACTGCAGATGGTGACCACAGCCATGAAATTAAAAGACTCTTACTCCTTGGAAGAAAAGTTATGACCAACCTAGATAGTATATCCAAAAGCAGAAACATTACTTTGCCGACTAAGGTCCGCCTAGTCAAGGCTATGGTTTTTCCTGTGGTCATATATGGATGTGAGAGTTGGACTGTGAAGAAGGCTGAGCCCTGAAGAATTGATGCTTTTGAACTGTGGTGTTGGAGAAGACTCTTGAGAGTCCCTTGGACTGCAAGGAGATCCAACCAGTCCATTCTGAAGGAGATCAACCCTGAGATTTCTTTCGAAGGAATGATGCTAAAGCTGAAACTTCAGTACTTAGGCCACCTCATGCGAAGAGTTGACTCATTGGAAAAGACTCTGATGCTGGGAGGGATTGGGAGCAGGAGGAGAAGGGGATGACCGAGGATGAGATGGCTGGATGGCATCACGGACTCGATGGACGTGAGTCTGAGTGAACTCCAGGAGATGGTGATGAACAGGGAGGCCTGGCGTGCTGCAATTCATGGGGTCGCAAAGAGTCAGACACGACTGAGCGACTGAACTGAACTGAACTTAGCTGTAGGAAACTTGTGCAATCTGGACTGAAACGCTGTCCTTCCAGAATGGTGCCCCTTACATTTTACTAGCGTGGCATCAATTTCATTTTAACGTTTTTGCTTGGATTTCCTGGATAATGCAGGTAAGGATAATCGGATGACCTTATGGATTCTCATGAGATATTTTTCCCTAGGCAAAACTTACTCCTATAAGTTTTTTATTATTTCTTTTTGCTTATTTTTTACTGTGCTGGGTCTTCATTGCTGCACGCGGGCTTTCTCCAGTTGTAGTGAGCAGAGGCTACTCTCCAGTTGCAGTGCACAGGCTTCTCACTGAAGTGGCTTCTGTGAGCTTCAGTAGTTACAATGCGTGTGCTTAGTTGCCCTGCAGCATGTGGAATCTTCTCAGATCAGTGATCAAACGTGTGTCCCCTCCATTGGAGTGTTTGGGGGCACAGTCCCTCAGTTGTGTCCAATTCTTTTGCGACCTGCCATGCTCCTCTGTCCAAGAATACTGGAGTGGGTTGTCTTGGCAGGCAGATTCTTAACCACTGAACCACCAAGGAAATCGTCTCTATAAGTTTTTTCACTTTCTTTCATTTTTTATTTTGTTTTGCCAGTAGGTGGATGTTTTCAACCACCATTTCACTGGGATTGTAGTCCTTTGTAGGCTTTGCACAGGGGAGAGGGGTCTCAGTTCAAACATCCTGCTATGGGAACATCCAAGGCCTTAATTCCTGTGGTCTTTAAACTGAAGCCATCTGCTTACTGAGCCTAACAACACATCCCATGGCAGCTGATGTGAGTGCCTACATGCCAGTCTGATTTTCAATTCTATTTTCATGTTTTGGTCTATGAGTCTTTTCTTTCCTAACCTGCTATGCATTGAAAAGAATGTTTGTTTCATTTTATTCACTGTCCTAGTTTTGTTGTTGTCAGAAGAGGCTTTTCAAGGCAATTAGCTCACCATCTTGCTATAAATGGAAATCCCCATGCATATTCCCTCTAACTTCTGGGAGGAATGGATTGTAATTTGCACTGTTGCTCATATTATTGGACATGAATTTTATTAATTGATATTAGTTAAATAAATGAGTAAGGATATTGTTTATTTACGAAGTATTTCTCTTTTTTTTTAAGAATCTACCAAAGAAAAATTTTTAATCTTGACTCCAAACATTCTTTTCAAACTCATTTAAATACTGACAGATTTATCTGAAAGGGAAATGGTGAACTTTCTTCTTGCCATTTATTCTTTAACAATCAAACAAGGCACCTATAGGACCAATATGGCAAAGTCACTCTCAAAGTTAAAGCAACCTAGGAAATGACCTTTGAGCATACCTTTTATTCTAGTCTTAAAACGCATAAAACCAGGGTAGGGTTTTTGTATATTTTGTTAATAAGCCGTGATTAATAGCTCTGCATGGCTGGATGTCATCACCGACTCAATGGACATGAGTTTGAGTGAACTCCGGGAGTTGGTGATGGACAGGGAGGCCTTGGCGTGCTGTGATTCACGGGGTCACAAAGAGTCGGACATGACTGAGCGACTGAACTGAACTGAACTGAACTGAATAACTCTGTGCAAATTTAACCTAATATTCCTGCTGGTGAGACATAAACCTGGATGGACTTAATTGCCTTCTATTTCATAATTCATTTAATGAAACATCAGAGGTACAAATAAAATTTAAGGAAAAAAGTAGTGATGTGAACAAAACTGAAGTTCTTCTGATAAAAACATGTAATACATTTCAACCTGGCCTATTGGAAGAAAGAACTTCTCATTTTGCATCACTTCCCTGGTAGCTCGGAGGTTAAAGTGTCTGCCTCCAATGCTGGAGACCCAGGTTCAATCCCTGAGTCAGTAAGATTTCCTGGAGAAGGAAATGGTAACCCACTCCAGTATTTTTGCCTGGAGAATCCCATGGACGGAGAAACCTGGCAGGCTACAGTCCAAGGGGTCGCAAAGAGTCGGACACTACTGAGCAACTTCACTATACACTATCTTCAACTCCAAATTCTATACGGTTTCCCCATTTTTCTCCCTCTGTTACCAAAAAAAATAAGCTAGCCTCAGCAGAGAGTTCATAGCAAAGATTAATTGTTACAGGGGCTGTGGAATTTTACCCAACAACTCACACAAAATCACGGCACAGTGAATTCCCTATTGCTCTCTTTGTCCCTCCAATCAAACCCTCAGCTCCATGAGAGAGGAACCCAAGTTCTCATGCCTCTTGTAGGTCCCTGTGCCTGACCCAGGACTTGGTTCAAGTTCCAATTTAGAGAACACTTGATGATAATGATCGTCGTGGTCATAATCATTATTATCATCAAAACTCCTGCCGCCTGTTGAGCACAAGCTTTTCAGAGTCAGTTCTGAGTCCACAGAATAATCCTCAGAAGGAAGAAGAGGAGGACAAATATCTTTTTTTAACTTGGGAAAGCTGAGTTTCAGAGAGAATAAGTAATCTGATCAAAATCACACAGAGCATAAATAGTGGCTTACATAGCATCTTTGTAAAATATCCTGGACAGATAAATTTTATACAGCATTCCCCACGGAATAGGCAAATTGCAAAAAAAGTACCCTTCCTCTGAGTGGATGAAGCCCTGTGAGCACACAGCTTGGTCAGGGGGCACTGGTGAGATGTCAGCCTCCACCTGTCCACTCAGTGGGGACACTCTGCAGTATACAAGCTGTGAAATCCTATGTTCAAGCCTACAGGTCTTTGATTTAAAACCCCATGACATGCGTGGTCTTTCCAGCCTGTGTCATTGGTCAGTGATGATGATTCATGACCCCTCGATGCTTGGTCCTAAAATAAGGGGGATGATTCTTGCTTCCTCTGTTATCTCCAAAGAATTTGAATTTTTTCCTGGTGGATAATTTGAATTGCCTGACCTTTGGATTAAGACGCTCCTCTCTACTCATCCATCCACGTCAGCGGGTTAAGAGGACTCCCAGTGCTCCTTCTCCCTGATCTTGGGGTCTTTTGGTGACTGGTGATCAGTAAGGAAACATGGATGGCACCATACCAGCCTTCGCCACCATGTAAATTTTCACATCATTATTACAATGAAGCAAACCACGCTTCCCACCTCTCTAGCACAAACAGTGGCAACATGGCTGCACAACGCCAGTCCTAAACAAGCACTTGCTAACGGAAACCCCGACAAATCACAAAGCATAAGCAGCAATAGCAGGCACCAGGGTAATAATTTATTTTTAATGCCATGCTGTCTTTAACAGTGCAATTTCCTCCAGGGTGTTTGCTTTGAGATTGCAAGATAATTACATCTCAGAAACCAGGCTAATTACAGTTAACAGCCTGAAAACCAGAAGAATCCTTCCCTCCACCCCCAGCTTCTTTTTTCCGCTAGAATACTACACAAATTCCAGTTAAAACGTGTGGCATCATTTAGGAAACCAATTTGACTACAGCTTAGAGGTTCATTTTCCCCTCCTTACAGCACATGTATAACTCGCACTGATGTGTATCAGAGGGACCTGCGTAACACAGCCTCGGTGATTAGAATAAATAATAGCACTATAGAGAGCAAACAATGATAGCAATTTTCCAATGGAGAAAAAGTCTAAATGTTTCTGGTGGAAAACCAGGGAGTGAGTGTGGATACATGCTGCAAAGATGAGATTACCTGTNATGTGTATCAGAGGGACCTGCGTAACACAGCCTCGGTGATTAGAATAAATAATAGCACTATAGAGAGCAAACAATGATAGCAATTTTCCAATGGAGAAAAAGTCTAAATGTTTCTGGTGGAAAACCAGGGAGTGAGTGTGGATACATGCTGCAAAGATGAGATTACCTGTGGCCTCTATGTACTCTTTAGAGTATGGGATAAATAATCAATCATTCTGGGCCATTTGTAGAATTAAAGAGCTGGAAGGGAAATGAGAAATCATCTGGTCAATTTTCGTGATTCCTAAACATCAAAAATGCAAAGCAATATGTACTGTAAAAAGTTTTAAAGAATGATTCCGTAACCTGATCATTTATTCAAAAAATAATTTTTATCACCTCTGATTTTTTTATAATCCTTATGAGAAAGTTCTCCCAATCTTAAATTTACCTTGATGTAATGTCAGACCTTTCTTTGGCTGTGTTTTAGCTGAAATAAACACTTTTCCAAATAAATATATATCTCCTTTGTATAGCATAACTTCCACTCCAGGTATTTCTAAACTTTTTAATCATTTGCATACTTTTTCCTAATTTGTCTTCAGTTTCCATTAGCTTTTAAATGTATAAGCCTAGCATCACAACTAGCTCTGGCTCAATTTGGCATCTTATAGGAACTGGGACCTAAATATTCTTTTTTCCATGCATGGGGAAAAAGAGACTGAATTGGAGAAGAGAATTGGAAATCCAATATTCTGAGCTTCCACATGAAATTCATTCCTGTTTCTGTAGTGCCTCCAGAACTTACCTACCTGACCTCACAGTCTTCAAGTAACATAACTACAGCAAAGCTTCTCCTTCAGGCTCTGCAGAATACCAGCAGTATTCCTCTCCATCCATGTCCTATTCAGAAAAGCAACATATTGGCCCTTCCATCAGGCTACTTGCTAGAGGCTCCTCATTGCTAATAATGTACAATTTGCATGCAAATGGTATTTCTCATAGTAACAACTCCCTAGCAACACTGACTGACTTCATTCGTTCCTTTAACAAACACGTATTGAGTGCTCACTCTGGGAGTGGGCTCTCCACCACCTTTGTTCCCTTTTGACGGCTTCTCTTGTTAGCTCTTCCCCGAAAGAGGAGGAATTGCTCATCTTGATTGATTGGAACATCTGGTGAGACCACTTTTTTTCTGACAGGCAGGATTACTTTGCTGTAAAAGTCAGCACCTAGGTATACTGCTTACCTTTCTGCCTCAGACCCCAGTAGGTCTGCATGGGTCAACCGGCCTTATTATTCTTCCTCTTCTACTCTGAGGGCTGGCTGGAAAATGTTTCCAGAGACTCTCTTGAGATAAGCCACTTCTCTCTGCTCTTTATCTATCTCTTCATAGGCATGCCTGAGCATTATAGTCCCAAGATTCAGGGTAGGGAGCATTGGAGAGGTGAGAGACCCCACTTTCTCCTCCCCAGCTTTATCAAGATAAAACTCCCCAGTTTTATCAATTGGGACTTAAGTTGCTTACCCAAGTAGTACTTTCAATTAACATCCCCAAGAAGACTTTTGGAAGATAGAGAAGATTGGCAGGGTATGATTTGAATATCGAGGCTATGAGGTCACCATATTACCCAACAATTTCTCCTCCAGTCTCTAAAATTTACTAGATATCATGCGTGGAGCTAGGCACCAAGGAGATAGTCATATAAAGCACAACCCCCTCCTCCAGGGGCTTGCAATCTGGTGGAATATTTTATGTGCTTGGAAATGACGTTTCCATGGTCAGTATCTGAACAAACATTTATCCTTTTCAATAGATATTTAAAATGAAATCTAAGATCCAAAGGGATCTCATAAGGAATTCCCTGGTAGTCCATGGTTAAGAGTTTGCCATAAAAGCAGAGGTTATGGGTTCAATCCCTAGTCAGGGAGGAGCCAAGATTCCATATGCCCTGTGGCCAAAAGGCTAGAATATACAACAGAAACAACACGGTAACAAGTCCAATAAAGACTTTTTAAATGACTCACATTAAAAAAAAGAGAGAGAGAGATTTCATAAATAAATGAAAGGGATTTCACAGCAGAAATTTGGGAATTTACAACAGCGAAGTTGGGCATCTGTGTCATACATGGTTGGCATTCTTTTATTTTTTGACGCTGCCTGGAGAAGGCAATGGCACCCCACTCCAGTACTCTTGCGTGGAAAACCCCATGGATGGAGGAGCCTGGTGGGCTGCAGTCCATGGGGTCGTGAAGAGTTGGACACAACTGAGCGACTTNTGGTTGGCATTCTTTTATTTTTTGACGCTGCCTGGAGAAGGCAATGGCACCCCACTCCAGTACTCTTGCGTGGAAAACCCCATGGATGGAGGAGCCTGGTGGGCTGCAGTCCATGGGGTCGTGAAGAGTTGGACACAACTGAGCGACTTCACTTTCACTTTTCACTTTTATGCATTGGATAAGGAAATGGCAACCCACTCCAGTGTTCTTGCCTGGAGAATCCCAGGGACACAGGAGCCTGGTGAGCTGCCGTCTCTGGAGTCGCACAGAGTTGGACACGACTGAAGCGACTTGGCAGCAGCAGCAGATCCTTTACAAGGGCAAGTAAAAAATTCACTTGCCAATGCAGGAGACATAGGTTCAATCCCTGGGTGGAGAAGATCCCCTGGAGGAGCAAATGGCAGCGTACTCCAGTATTCTTGCTGGGGAAATCCCATGGACAGAGAAGCCTGGTGGGCTACAGTCCACGGGGTTGCAGTTAAACAACGACTGACCGAGCACACACACCTACCCACACAGATACTCTATTAATGAGAAAAAAAAGCAAGAAATTAAATAGGCAACTAAAAGACATAATTCTACCTCAAACCCAAAATGTCCAGGCACAGTTTTGGAGAAATGGAAACTACCAGTTGGTGGTTGGCTGGCTGTTTTTAATGGAAGAAAAGAAAAGTTCAGAACCAAAGAGTGTTTTGCCATGAGAAAGCCTGAACCCAGGAAGGTGTTCTGATTCCCACCACACATGTCCCTACTCCCTAGCACACTTCTGCCTCAAAAGAGGAGAGTGGAGGCAAACACATGTGAATAAACCCATTAGAGTTCATTGTAGCCATAAGGAGAAAAGTTCTTTCTTGAAAGGAAGCCACGGGGACAAATGACTTGATGGATGTTTAAGACTGTTTCTTTCTGAAGAATTTTCCTTTCTAGTTCCTTATTCCTTGGAACAACTCACTAGGGCAGGTAAAGGACAGGTGTTGCTGTATAACAGGAAAACTGTTTCTGAATTGTTCTCATAAAGTTGGGTCAACAGTCAACCATAGGTAGCCTCCACTTCCACGAGCTGAGAAAATCCCATTACTAGGGTCCGTGATAGTCACATGAAGTGGGCAGGCCAGGGCGGGGGCCGGACGGAGGGGCGTTCAAATGAAGCAGCCCAACTACAACATGACAAGGTTCAGGAGGAGAGAAAAACAATCTAATAAAACACTGGGGGTAGAATCTAAGCTGGCTCAAATTTTAGTTGCTAACTATGATGAGAAGGAAAATTATTCGTATAAAATTTTAAATATTTACTCTGAAAGTTGACTCATTGGAAAAGACTCTGATGCTGGGAGGGATTGGGGACAGGAGGAGAAGGGGATAATGAGGATGAGATGGCTGGATGGCATCACGGACTCAATGGACGTGAGTCTGAGTGAACTCCGGGAGATGGTGATGGACAGGGAGGCCTGGCGTGCTGCGATTCATGGGGTCGCAAAGAGTCGGACACGACTGAGCGAATGAACTGAACTGAACTGAACTCTGAAAGTACCATATTAGAAATCTGGGAGTTGTTAATTCTCTGGATGCTCTCACTATTTAAAATAGTCTGAAATAGAAAGGCTGTGCTTTAAATATGTCTCCTTTGGTCCACATGACTTAGATCATGTAATTCAATTGCAAATCACCCGATAGCAGCTCACTTTTTAAGATGTTTATTTATTTGCTTGGCTGTGTTGGGTCTCAGTTGCAGCATATGGGATCTTTTGCTGTGGTGAGCTCTCTGTTGCAGCACGTGGGCTTTTGTAGCTGTGGCACGTGGACTTCTGTCTAGGTGTGGTGCAGGGACTCCGAAGTTGCAGCCAAGGGCTCAGGTATCCACAAGGCATGTGGGATCTTAGTTCCCCAACCAGAGATTGAACCCATGTCCTCTGCACTGGCAGTTGGATTCTTAACCACTGGGCCATAGGGGATGTCCCACAGCTCACTTTAATTGCAGGGGAAAAACACACAAAAGGAAGTGTGAAAAGACTGTATCACTGAAGCTATAAAGGAATGCAAGCAGTATCATTTTTAGAAATGACCCAGGGACATTTTCAGACAAAGCATGGCTTACCCTAATAACTTTTTCTGCCTAAATTTCCTTGTGTTTATTTATAATCCCCTAAAGAGATGCCCTAGCAAGTACATTCTATTATACAATTCAGTAATGTGATAAAGGTCTGCCTATATCAGGTTTGTCTCTGATCACTGTCACTGATGATTTTTGATTCATTCATTCATTCAAGAAAATTATTTTTCTCTAATTGGACCTCGGATGCACAGTACTGGATTCATCATAATCCTTGATTGATGATCTTCTCATCATTGGTCCAAGCCTGAGGTATCTTTATTTGGTTATTTTTAGTAATGTATTAAGCATTCACAAATGCACAAATAGCATTAGAACCTTGACAAGGATCTACATCTAACCATGTGATTTCCTCCCCATTCCATCCTCCTCCTTCCTTTCCCCATCTGAGATAAGCATCCTTTCAAATCCCAGGTTCATTCCCTTTGCTTTCTTTGTATATAGTTTTACTACCTTTATATGCATTATATATGTACATATATAATGTATATTATATGTAAAATGTATGCCATATACACAAGCGCATATATATATATGCATGTTATATATATATAGATGTATATATGTATCAGTATTTTTACTTTTCTTTTTTAAGGAGATATCATACTGTAAGTAACCTTTGGAGAATTACTTTTTTTCTTTAATGCGGTGTTATCTAGATTCATCCATATTGTTGCAAGATACTGTTCGTTTCTTTTTGGATAATAACATATAATAATCTGCTGTGTGAATATACTACCATTTATTCTCCCCCTCTCCTA
This sequence comes from Oreotragus oreotragus, assembly GCA_006410675.1. Lineage (NCBI taxonomy): Eukaryota > Metazoa > Chordata > Mammalia > Artiodactyla > Bovidae > Oreotragus > Oreotragus oreotragus. Next base: position 421,692 of record SJYX01009811.1, read on the forward strand.
ATACTGGGCATTTAAATTGTTTCTGGGTTTTTTCTGTTGTGAACAATGAGGCCATGCTCATTCTTCTACATGTATCCTGCTGTACATGTACAAGAGTTTTTCTAGAGTATATGCCTATGAGTTGAATTCCTGGAGCCACAGGATATGTGAAAATTCAAATTTAGAAGACAATGCTACACTCTTTCTAAACTGATCACATGTTTCACTTTAATAATGTCAAACTCTTTTCCAAAGTTATTGTACTCCTACTAGGCATTATCAGACCTTTTCATTTTTACCTAATTCAATAAATGTAAAATGATAACTCATAGTAGTTGTGATTTGCATTTCCTTGGTCACTAATCATCACAAATTTATTGGTCACGTAGTAATTTTACTGTTTGTGTATTCTTCCCATTTTTCTATTGGAGGATATGTGTTTGTGTGCTTTTCTTATTACTTTGTAGGAGTTGTTTACACATTTTTTGAAGGCTTCCCTGATAGCTCAGTTGGTAAAGAATCCACCTACAATGCAGGAGACCCCTGTTGGATTCTTGGATCTGGAAGATCCATTGGAGAAGGGACAGGATACCCATTTTTATATTCTTTGGCTTCCCTTGTGGCTCAGCTGGTAAAGAATCTGCCTGCAATGTGGGGGACCTGGGTTCAATCCCTGGGTTGGGAAGATTCCCTGGAGAAGGGAAAGGCTACCCACTCCAGTATTCTGGCCTGGAGAATTCCATGAACTGTATAGACTATGGGGCTGCAAAGAGTTGGACACGACTGAGAGACTTTCACTCACTTCACTTACATATTTTGATGTCAGTCCTTTGAAGTTCTATTATGAATATTTACCCAATTTTATAGCTCATCTTTCAGTTTATTTAAAGTATCTTTAAATCTTTTTTTTAATTTGAATTTATTTAATTGGAGGCTAATTACAATATTGTATTGGTTTAACCCATTTGGAGTTGATACAGTGTGAGACAAGGACTCAATTTTATCTTTTTCCATATCGATAATGGGTAACTAATGTTTCCCAGCTCCACTTATTGGTCACTCTTTCTTTCTTACTAATCTGATCTGTCACTTCTGTCATGTGAAACCACAGTTTCACCTGTGATTCTCTAATCTAATCCTCTGCTCTATTGTCTATTTCTGTACCAGTTCACAGTCCTTTCTCTCTGCTCTTTCTTTTCAGAAATATCCTGACTACTGTTGGCCCTCTACCCCTTCCTGTGAATTTTGAAATAACTTTATCAAAAACAATGAAAAAAAAGCCTGAGATTTTGATCAGAAATATACTGAATCTATAGAAAATAATTGAAATCTTTATGACATTGTCTTAGCCACCATACAATATCTTCCTCTATTTTAGGCCTTCTTTAACAGTGCTGAAGATATTTTTATATAATAATTTTCCCAGTAGAAGTCTTTTACATCATTATGTTAGATTATTCCTACATTCTCCATATTCTATGATAATTTTGTAGATGTTATCTTTAATCGTGTCTTACAGGTTTCACTGGTATAGAGAAATGCATCTGATTTTTATATTAATCTTATACCTTATTAAACCCTCCTATTATTTCTAAAAATTTATCTTTAGAGTAATTGGAGTTTTCTATGTAAATTATTATATAATCTGCGAATAAAGACTGTTTTATTTCCTCTTTTCCAATCCCTATGTTTCTAATACCTTTTTCTTACTTTACTGAACCACCTAGAACCATCATTTTATACAGTGTTACAGAGAAGTGGTAATAGAAAGCATGCTTTTCTTATTTCTTCTCATCCTACACTCATCCTGGGTGATCTCTTCTGGCTGCAAAGCTTCAGTCACCATCTAGATCTCTATCCTAAGTCATGTGTCCAACTGTGGTTATTGAATCTCTCGATCTGAATGTTCCAAAACTCAACACCATCTAGTCTCCTCCCTCAACTTATACCAATTCCTACTTTATTTTCTGACTTTATAAATGGTACCACCATCAATGTGGCCCAACCCAAAAAATGTGGAGTCATTTTTAACTCCCCCTCTCCTACCACACATCCTCTCAGCCAATCAAGCCTATTGATCCAGTTCATTGATATTACTTTAATCCAACCCTTCTTTCCATCCACTTTACCAGCTCCCATCTTGTATCTCCTCTCTGACTGTCATAGGTTCTTAAACCACCAGCTGATTCTACCTTGCCTTCTACCAAACCCTCTTTCAGGCAGTAACCAGAAGAGTCTGTTTAATCTTTAAATATTCTCACACAGTACCCATGTTAAAATCCCTTAGTGGTTCCCCAGAATTTGTAGAAGACATCTAAACTCTCTTCATGGACAGATGTCCAAAAGATAGGCCCTTTTTGACCTGGCCACCATGACACCTCAGCATCACCTCCTGTTTTGCCTGTCCTAACACTCCATCCTCCAGCTATCGTGGGCCCTTGCAGTCCCACAATCACCTGGTTCTCTCTCTCTTCAAGGTTTTTGTACCTGCCACCTCCTCTCTCAATAGTATACTTTCCTTTCCTCACTTCTTTCCATCTTCTTCTGAATAAGTCTCATTCACTTTTAGGAATCAGCTTAAGACTTCTTCCGAGAAGCCTTTGCCACACTGTAATTGACCTTGCCTGTTTTCCCACTCCTTGAGAGCAGGAAAGAGCCTCATTTACATTCACATCACCAGAATCCAATGTAGTGCCTTACATAAGGTAAGGGCCCGATGAATGCTTTGGAAACATGTAGTGAATCAGTTCTGCTCCCTTTACCCAAATTTCTGATCTCTTATTTGCAAGAATCCTCTCTTCCAAAACTCTTTCCAATGCCTTTCCAATCTCCCCCCACCCACCCACCATCCCCATAACATGCCCGCCACTTTGTTGTTGTTTTGGTTTCATTTTTAGCAAAGAACTTTAAAAACTTTATTAAATATACTCAAAATAATGAGAAGATATGATATCCTTGTTTTTTTTTAATTTTTGTTAGAGTATAGTTGATTTACAATTTGTATTAATTTCAGGGGTACAGCAAAGTGAATCAGTTTTACATATATCCACTCTTTTTTAGATTCTTTTTCAATATAGGTCATTACAGCATATTGAGTAGAGTTCCCTGTGCTACACAGTAGGTCTATAAGTTACCTATTTTGTGTATAGTAGTATGCATATGTGAATTTCCGTCTCCAAATTTATCCCTCTCCTCCTTTAACCTCTGGGGTAACCATTAGTTTGTTCTCTACGTCTGTAACCCTATTTGTGTTTTGTAGATAAGTTCATTTGTACCCTTTTTCTAGATTCCACATCTAAGCAATATCACATGATGTTTGTCTTTCTCTTTCTGACTTACTGCACTCAGTATGACAGTCTCTAGGTCCACTGCTATTGCTGAAAATAGCATTATTTCATTTTTTTTATGTCTGAGTAATTCTATTGTATATTTATACCACATCTCCTTTATCCATTTTCTGTTGATAGGCATTTAGGTTGCTTCCATATGCTGGCTGTTGTGAATAGTGCTGCTATGAAAATTAGGTACAAGTATTTTTTCGAATTGTGGTTTTCTCCAGATAGTAAGCCCAGGAATGGGATTGCTGGATCAGATGGTAGCTCTGTTTTCAGTTTTTCAAGGAGCCTGCATAGAGTTCTTCATAGTGGCAGCACCAATTTACATTCCCACTAAGACTGTAAGGGCCTCCCCCTGACTCAGCAGTGGTGAATTTGCCTGCAATGCAGGAGACACAGGAGTTGCGGGTTCAATCCCTGGGTCAGCCTCTAGAGGAGGAAATGGCAACCCTCTCCAGTATTCTCACCTGGAAAATTCCATGGACAGAGGAGCTTGGTGGGCTACAGTACAGTCCACGTGGTCCCAAGGAGTCAGACACAACTGCACACGAGCATGGCATGGCATGGCAAGAATATAGGAGGGTGCCCTTTTCTCCACACCCACCATTATATTTACATCTTCCCTTGGCACATGTCCCACCCAACTTGGGCTTTTGTCTGATCCTCTCAATCAGCTATTTGAAGACTGCTGCTGTGCTTCACCTGTCTTGGTATCCAGGCCACCTGTAATCCAGAGCCTGACACATGAGTGATGCCAAACAGATATCTAAAGTAATAAAACTGAATTCCCTCCTGGAGCCACAAAGCAACCAGCAAATGTGCTTTGGATTCTTCAGTGAGCTGTGTTAGCATTCAGAGGAGAAGGACTTCTGCCAGCATCTCCACCTGCACCGCCTTCCGCCTCCACCTCCCCAAATGTTTCTTCAGTCTTATAAGGGAAGTCTCTGAAACAATGTTATTCATTTTACTTAATGTTGTTCTTTCACAGGCAATGCCTCTTCATCCTTCTATTCTGTACTGCAAGGTATACTGGGCATGTTTACTTGGCTTTATTTGGGGCAGTTTTTAAAGAAATCACCTTGAGGTGGCATTTGATCCAGGTTTTTCTTCCTAGAAATATTCCTCTCCTCCTGAGCTGTTTATGAGCATCATACTTTGCCATTTAAATATTAATGTTATGGAAACAGAGGAGAAAAATTGGTCTCTTATCTGATATGTGATGTTGAGGGAAATTAAGATTAATAAATGGTGACAAGCTCTATAGAGGAAATAAAAGCTAAATTGCCTTGGACTATTTTCAGGAGTTATTTGAGCAATGAGTATTATATCGAATGCCCCATAACTGTGATTGTTTTAAAAGCCTGATTTCTGACGATAGATCTGAAATCATAACTCAAATCTTAGCATTTCCCTCAGAGTACTTGCATTCTACAAGTTCATAGATAAGAGAAATCCTCTAAGAGGGGAAACCGAGAAAAACTGAAAATTAGACTTTATCAAATCTCAAGCAGCCACTGTCCTGACGAAAGGCAAACTTTAGGTCTAAGAATTTAACTAATAAACATATCTGGAAGGTAAAAATATCTAGATAGCTAACTAGAATTTTTCACATCTTCAACAAGATAAGTCATGTCATCAGTTCAGTTCAGTCGCTCAGTCGTGTCCGACTCTTTGTGACCCCATGAACCGTAGCACGCCAGGCCTCCCTGTTCATCACCATCTCCCGGAGTTCACTCAGACTCACGTCCATCGAGTTCGTGATGCCATCCAGCCATCTCATCCTCAGTTNAGCTAACTAGAATTTTTCACATCTTCAACAAGATAAGTCATGTCATCAGTTCAGTTCAGTCGCTCAGTCGTGTCCGACTCTTTGTGACCCCATGAACCGTAGCACGCCAGGCCTCCCTGTTCATCACCATCTCCCGGAGTTCACTCAGACTCACGTCCATCGAGTTCGTGATGCCATCCAGCCATCTCATCCTCAGTTCACCCCAATTAACTGCAGAGGGAGGGTCCCTCCAGGTTTGGTTCCACAGCCTCCACTCTGCTTAACCTGCCAGAACGAATAGGGTGAACATGCAAGGCAGTGATTCCCTAAGTGTGGTCTCTGGACCAGCATCATCTGGGAACTTAGAGATACAGGTTTTCAGGCTCCAGCCCAAACCTCTGTTTAACAAACCCTCCAGGAGATTTGAATGCATCTTCAAGTTTGAGAACCACTAATTTTTAACCCTATAGGCACATTAGTATCACTGAGAGAAATTTTCTTATAAACCTGAAGCCAGGGTTCTATCCCCCAGATATTCAGATCTAATAGATCCGGGCTGAAGCCAATGGAGTGGTATGTTTCAAACGCTCGCTAGATGATTCTAAAGAGCAGCCCAGGTTGGAGAATCTGATTTCAGTCTCAGTTCTCACTCTGACAGTGGCAACAACCTCAGAAGTGGGCTGTTGGCTTCCAATCTTTCCCTCCAATCTGCTCTCCACCCCTACATACACACACACACACACACACCAGGATTCATCTCTAATTCAGTAATTCTAAAACTTTACTACTTACTGTGCATCAGAATCACCCAGGCAGGATTATGAAAAACAGCTTCCTGGGCCACAATTTGGGAGTGTCTGATTCAGGAGGTCTGCGGCAGGGCCCCAGAATTTGCCTTCCAAACAAATTCCCAGGTGATGCTGAAGCTGCTCGTTGGACCTCTATCCGTGTGTTCTCCAGTCACTCTGACCTTGATGAAAAAAGAAAAATTATGATGGTAATGAACTTACCCTCAGGACCTCCATCCTCTGCAGATTGCCCAGTCCCTTGCTCTGCTCTGGAAGGCAGTGCAGGGTGGCAGTCAAGAGTACAGTCAAAGAAGTCTCAGGACTTCCCTGGTCCAGTGGTTAAAAAATCCACCTGCCAGTGCAGGGGCCACAGGTGCAGCCCCTGGTACAGGAAGATTCCGTGTGCTGTGTGGCAGCTAAACCCGGGCGCCAAACAACTGAGCCCACGCTCTAGAGTCCGAGAACCCCAGCTACCAAGCCCACGTGCTGCGACTACTGAAGCCCACGCTCCACAAGAGATGCCACCACGAGAAGCCGCACACCGCAACTAGAGAGTACACCCCCCCAGCGGCAACTAGAGAAAGCCGCACAAGCAACAAAGACCCAGTGCACCCTGATTACTAAATTAATTTAATTAAAACTTGTAAAAAGAGTGCAGCCTCAGGCTGCAGTGTTTGTTTAATTCAATAAACTGTCCATGTTTCATAATATAGGACCTACTTGAAAGGGTTGCTATGAGGATTCTATGCACTAATACATGTAGCATAAAAGGTGCCTAGCACAATTGAAGTGCTCAAAAGTGTTTATAACTAGTCACAAGCTTATAAAGGCATAATTAGTTATAACTGTTCAGTAGTCCTAATTACAGACCAAAATAGTTCTTTCTAGTTATTATATAGCCCCTCCCTCCCTAGAATCTAGACACCAATGCCTAGGGGTCTCTGCAGACAGACGAGTGAAAAGGACACAGACTTTCCCAGCCTTACTCAAAATCATTTGTCCTTCTCCCCTCAAAAATGGAGGAGCCGGTAATCAGCAGCTATGAGTTGAATGAAAGTGTCTCTCCAGAGAGGCCCCACCCACCAGTCATGCTGAAATATATCAACATCTTTTGGAAGCCAAAGAACACAGTCCCTAAAGAGGGTGAAGGAAACTTCCAGTTCAGTTCTAGAATCATATATGATCACATCACTGTCTGCTTAAAATTATTCTGTGATTTTTAGCTGCCTTCCCTAGTGGCTCAGACAGTGATGAATCTGCCAGCAATGCACTAGACCTGGGTTCCATCCCTGGGCAGGGAAAATTTCCCGGAGGAGGGAACGTCAGCCCACTCCAGTATTCTTGCCTGGAGAATTCCATGGACAGAGGAGCTTGGTAGGGCACAGTACATGGGGTCACAAAGAGTCAGACACAACTGAGTGACTAACACACTTCCTAAGAATAAAAGTCAAATTGTTTATCATTACTTAATGGGTCCTGGCTCCTTTCCAGCTTCTCAGCCCATAATAAACCACTTAGACTTTTCCAAAAACACCCTGCCCTATGAAGTCACCCTGCCCTTCCCCCTGCATTGTCCTTTGCCTGGGTGCCCTTCCCCCTTCTGGCACTCTTTGCACAGAAGTTCGTTAATTTATATTTATTTTTCAGTTTCCCTCAAAGTCACCTCTACCTTAAAGCCTTCCTGACCCACTGCTCCCACTTCCCCCAGTGCAGAGCTGATGATCCCCTTCTCTGCATCACCTCCACACTCTCCACAACCACTGAGCTGAGTGCCTGAGCTGCCACAGTTCATTCGCAGCCTCTCTCCACAGCTTGACTGTGAGCCAGACCCAAGTCGCCACCATGTTTTGATCATCTTGAACTTTCACCAAGCACAGTCCTAGCCCATAATAGGGGGTTTCATTATTGAGCGAATGGATGAAGCAATGAAGAATGGAGGGGGGAGAAATAGTCAGTGGATTCTGCCAACTGAAGTCAATTCCTAGAGAATCAAAGGACACCAAGAGAGAAGAAATCAGAAAACAGGGTGCAGAAAGCAGGGGCAGCTGTCCCAGCTGATCCTCAAAACAGTGGGACCTGGAGCTGGTAACTGCTTAGCAACAGGGAAGGTCTAGCTGCCTGGATTAGTTAAGACAGTGGCTCTCAAACATTTGGATTTTGTTATCAACTATTCCAGAGTCCTTTTATGTATGCTCCATAAGATATGGACAGGGTTATATCTGTCCATATTTACCATTAGAAGTTAAAATGGAAGAAAATTTAATGTTTCTTCATGCATTTGTTTTAAAATAGCAAAAATAAAGATGTAAACAAATATTTTTCTATTTTCTGAACAATTTTACTGAGAAGAGTGACATTATTTTTCACTTCTGCAAAGCTCTTTAATATCTAGCTTAATAGAAAACAGTTGTATTCATGTATCGGCTTCTGAATTCAATCTGTTGTGATGTCACTCATCATGTAGCCTCCGGAAACTTCAGCTACATAATCATGGGAAAATGAGAATAAAAAAGGCAAGTCAAGTGTCAGTACTGCAGAGAGCCTCGTCAAAGAGTCTCAGAGACACAGTCCCCCACTCCAGAGGTTAAGGGACCACACTTTGAAAACTGCTGAAGTAAGATACAGTATAAGTCATCTGTTGTTGCAGAGACTAAAATAACAGTGACTTGAATGAGATAAAAATATGGCTCTCTCTCGCCTAACTTTACGAATGTAAGCAGTCCGCATCAATCATGATGCTCCTTCTGGCTATTCTGCCATCCTTGGTACCAACCTCTACACTCCAGAGAGCAGGAAGGGAAGGGTTTTTGTGTATCACTTCCCCTCAAATCCCATTGGCCAGATCTTGGACAAAAGCCTATTACTGAACTGCAAAGGAGACTGGGAAATATCTCTCATCTAGCTGACAGCGTGTTCTCTCACTGTAGAAGGTGAGAACAGATACAGGAATAAGTCCCAGTCTCTGCTACACTGACCTTTTCCCCTAGGCTTGGCTCAACTCGGGCTCAGAGAGGAGCTCGGGCAAGTCAGGGCTCACCTCATCATTGCCCAGAAGGACAGGGAAGCTGGTCCTGGCATATAGCAGGACTCACACAGCAAGTCACCTATGCCTGTGCCTCTGCCTCACTAAAACAACAGGAGGCCCTCACTACAACAACAGGATGCAAGTGGCTCACATGAAGAGCAGCAGACAGCAGCTGGAGACCAGTCAGAGCAGAAACGCTAGTTAAGGAGAAAACTGCCAAGCCATCAGCCGTAAGTGAAGCGCTGGTCAGGATAAAGGCCAAAATCATCAACACAACTCAAAAAGCCCTGCAAGACCCCAACCCTTCTCCCCAAAACCCTATGTCCTGCCATATCTCTCAGTCTTTCCCTCACCCTCCATGTTTCAGTCATGTTCAACTCCAGTTTGAAGGGTGTGCCTTAGTCTTTCTTACCTTCTTAAAGTCTTTGCATGTGTTGTTCCATCTTCTGAAACATTCTTTTCCCACCACTATCCGGCCCACATACGCTTATTCTTCAGGTCTGTGGAAACAAAACAAAACCCAGCCAAGTAAGAACAAGCAAAGGCTATGCATCCAGAACTTGGTACAGCAAGAGAGTCAGCCCCTCCTGCTTGAGTTTGGACAGAACCGCACAGGCAGGCAGAGGAGGAAGACTGCTTTATAACAGAGAAAGGGAAGGTTTCGTGTGTGCCCTGACTGGGGATTGTAGGCAGAGGAAAGCTGTAGGTAGGAAAACTAGAAGCAGGGCATTCTACGTGATTAGGGGTAGAGATGTTAGGGGCACAGATCTGGCTTTCTCTGGTGAACTAAGTTGGACGTAAGAATAAAAAATAGGGAAGCTGTCAGTTATTAATCAAGTCCTGGCTGTTTAGAACCAATTGTTACAGGAGTTATTGTTTGGCCTCCTGGGCTGGTTGCTACAGAGACTGTTTTGACTTCCTACACGTCTGACTTATATAGACAACAAGCCGGCAGCCCAGGCTGGTTACTATAGATAATAATTTGGTTTTGGGGGCCAATTGCTGCAGATTTTGGGTAAGAGTTCTATTTTACATATGATCTGACCATTGTCTATTCAGTCCTTCAGGTCTCAGCTCACAGCATTTCCTCATGAAAGTCTTCCCCAACGCCTAGATCAGGGTAGGTCCACTTGTAATATGTACATGCAGCTTTCTGAATTTCTCTTTCCTAATTCTCAGCAAATTTATAATTAGTGCTTGCCCAGTAGATTACAATCTCTGTGAGGGTAGGGACTATATTTTTTAAATATTCATTTTCCATGCTTAGCATCAAGCAAAGGGTTTAGTATATAGTACAAGCTCAATAAAAAATATTATTATATGGATAAATGGATGCATGGCTGGCTAGAGGAAAGGTTAAATGGATGTCAGACTTTTGCAGAACAAAGGGCAATATTCTGCTGCTTATCAGCTGACAAATTTCCAGAAACTTCTGGAAGAGTAGCTAAAGGCGTGAGTTCCATATTGGTTCTGCCTCTTGAGCCATTATGTCACTTCAACAAAGTCATCCAACAGGAAAAATAAGGTCCTCTTCCTTTTGGAGCCATCAAACGTGTGAGCTGTGTCCAGTTTAGTTATCAAAAATTCTGCAAGCATAGATCCAACCTATCCAGGATCTGACATCTGCCTTGGTATCTCCATCTTAAGCTACATTTCCTTCTAAGCATGGATCACTGACAATATCCTATAAAATATTCCACTGGATCCTGGAGCTACCCATTCAAGAAGATTACTTGAATTGAAGTTCTGGCATAAACCTGCCAGCTGTAACATATTTCCCTGATCTGACCCAATGGTGACCCACAATATTCTATATATGGGCTGTTTTCTTTCATTTTCCAGCCTCTGAAGATTGTCAGAACTCTGCCTGTCTAAGCAATAAATTCATCTTTTCAGGGATCAATTGCAGTGACTGGCTGCAAAGCCTGGAAATCCAATTAACTGCAAAATAAATAAAAAATGAAAAATACACTGAAGCTGTGGCATAAATCAGCTAGAAAATGTTCTGCACATTAAAATAAACAAGGAGAAATTTCAAATTCATTTGTCTTCTTTTCCTTTTTTAAACCCTGTTATTGATAAATTTAGTCTTGGTTCCAATTTTGTCACAGCCACGACTTGCTCAAGTATAGATCTGTTGGGATGGCTATCTCCATTCTAATTATACCCTGCAGGCGGGCTCCGGAGAGGAGCCAACTCGGCTAGGATTACCTTGGTGCCATATGTAAAACTTGAGGCCCTCTCTCCCTTCATCTTTTTACACCACATGTGTTCTTAAAGGGGCATAAATCTGCTCTAAAGTTGCGTGGGAAATGTGAGTTATTTTGGCTTTCTGGGACATTTTGAAAAGGACAGTTTCCATCAGTTGGCTGAGTGAAAGGCCTTCTGCCTCAAGGCTACTAGGTCTGCTAGGCTGCAGCTGAGACACACAGAGCCCGTGGGCATGAGACAGCTTCTGGGTGCAGAGAAGTGGGCTGAGGATCTCAAGACAATGAACTTCACTCCTCGTTCCATCCCCAGGATTCCTGTCAATGCCCTAGAAAGGGATCCTTGAGCCCCAAGGCATCCAGCAACCTGAGGAGGCAATCTGGAGAAAACAGATGAGCAAAGGGCGCTTGAATTCCCATCTGGAACTGGAACACAGATTTGTTTCTGTGGGTGTCACAGCAGAGGGCAATCAAGGATGGCAATCACTCTTCATAACCCATGGCTGGGGGCCAGAGTGGGAGTAAAGTGAGAGTAAAAGTGTTAGTCGCTCAGTCATGTTCGACTCTTGCGACCCTGCGGACTGTAGCCTGCCAGGCTACTCTGTCCATGGAATTCTCCAGACAAGAACACTGGAGCGTGTAGCCATCTCCTTCTCCAGGGGATCTTCCCTACCCAGAGATGGAACCTGGGTCTCCTACATTGCAGGCAGATTCTTTACCGACTGACCCACCAGGGAAGCCCCAGAGTGGGAGGCTCTGCCACTGACTCACTATGTGACTTCAAACAGCCCTGAGCTGCTCTGAATCCATTCCCTTTCTTGTAAATGAGCAGACTGAAATAGAGGCTCCCAAGGCCCTTCCCTAGTAGCTTCCCTAGTGGGCTTCCCTAATAGCTCAGATAGTAAAGCATCTGCCTTCAATGAGGGAGATCCATGTTCAGTTCCTGTGTCAGGAAGATCCACTGGAGAAGGAAATGGCAACTCACTTCAGTATTCTTGCCTGGAGAATTTCATGGACAGAGGAGCCTGCAGGCTACAGTCCATGGGGTTGCAAAGCGTCAGACACGACCGAGCAACTGACATACACAAGGCCCTTCCAGGTCCAGTATCTGGATTCCGTGTTGGGTGAATTAAAACACGGGTTTTATTCAAGGAATATTTGTGGAAAGAGTATTCTTACTCTTTGATGAATTTATAAAAGCTCTTTTATCCTTCCCTCTTTCTTGTTACCCTGCTGGGTCATCACTGAATTTTCCATTTCTGAATTCTAAGCATTACACAGACAACAGGTGATGTCCCCATGGAAAACAAGAAAACCAAAAGTCAACAGTTCCTCAACATTTCTTATCAGAAAAGCAAATGACTCAACATTGCTCCAGAAAACAACACACTTTCACTTCATCCTACCTTCAGATTCTCCTTGGATAAAACAAACATCAACAAATGGGAGAAGAAAACTCTGTCATCCTTCAAAATGCACCCACGTGAACAGTTTTCAATTCAAATCACGAATTTTCTGTTATCTTTAGCTGGTTATTGATCTGGTTTTGCTTTTTTAAAAAAATGATACCTTACCTACTATACTTATTTTCAAAATTCTATTTACCCAAAAACAAAGCCAAAAGAAAACAAATAGGTCGATGGGAAGCCATAACCAGTGGAAACACAGCCTTTACTACCTAGAGGTGTTTCTATGGCCTTACTAAATTTGCTGCCATAGGAAGCAAAAAACAGACAGGGCCTGGGGTCTCTCCTTAAATCTAGCTGGAGAGATCAAATTTATGCAAGGAAATTACCGGAAACCAATCTCAATATAACAGAGCCATAAATCCACCCTCTTATTCTCAATTCCAATAGCTCCATTATTTCTTCCTTATTATGAACTCTGAGTTAGACACTGTTTTTGGCACAAGTGAAAAAGCCAAAGCCTGCCTCCTTGAAGTTTACAGAAAGTGATACATACAAGCATGGGACAAGGAAACAATGGGTTAATTCCATGGAAAACAATAGGTTATTTAGCATAGTGTGGTCAGTTGTTGTTTTGTTAACCCATGGCTGCATTTTTCTAGTTTTATCTATTGGTGTTGGCATCAAGAAGACCGCAGGAGCCTAAGGCTCTTATCTTTCCAATCCCTCTTTCTTCTCCAAGGCAGGTAGTTACAAGTACCAAATAAGTTTCTATTCTCACTGTGGGGTTTTTGGTTTAAAACTGTTTATTGATCAATAAAAGAGTAGAAAACCACAAAGTCATTGCCTGGGGAAACTGTACTAGTAATTTTACAGCAGGCTAGATAGTAAGGAAAGATTACAAATGTTAGTAGGCGGGAGATCCAGCTCCTGCTGAAAACAAGTCAATTCTGACAAAAATCCAACCACCGTTACTGACCTTGGAGAGCCTGCACAAGGTCAATGGCAGAATGAATATGATTATATTGGTCCTGTTCTCAGTCTGTTTACTAGTTCTGGGAAAAAAAGGACAGACTTCATATGTACACCCATATGCTTAAAAGTAATAAACACTGTAAATAACAGACTCGAGTCCTCAAAAGAATGCAAAAAAGAATGTATGTAGGATTTAGAACAACATTTTTAAATAGCTTTTAAAGTTAATTTTTAAAATAGGACTGTCACTGGGACATATTGTTGCCACCGTAACTATTTATATTAATAACTCTGACTCACCCAACAAGTCTTCGTAGGCTCAGGGAGTATACTGGCAGTGTTCATTCATTCTTTCAGTCATCCTTCCTCCCATCTGCTCAACATGGACTGCTGGGAGTGTGAGTATTCCAGAACATACAGAGCAGTCCCGTTGCCCTTGTCCTTAAATCTAACAGTGACCTTCACCTTGACTCCTCCAAGGAGAATGTTCATTCCATCCTACTCAGTACATTTCCCTCCAGCTACTTACCCTATTCCTCCTTTAACCTCTGTGTTAATAACCCAGATCTCCCTGAAATAACAGGGATCAAATATTTCCAATGCCCTCTTCTCTCTGTATCCTCACTCACTTCTCTTCCACCATGGCTTCCATTGGTCACCATTTAAATTCTCTTATCAGTTCAGTTCAGTTCAGTTCAGTTCAGTCGCTCAGTCGTGTCCGACTCTTTGCGACCCCATGAATCGCAGCATGCCAGGCCTCCCTGTCCATCACCATCTCCCGGAGTTCACTCAGACTCATGTCCATCGAGTCCGTGATGCCATCCAGCCATCTCATCCTCGGTCGTCCCCTTCTCCTCCTGCCCCCAATCCCTCCCAGCATCAGAGTCTTTTCCAATGAGTCAACTCTTCGCATGAGGTGGCCAAAGGACTGGAGTTTCAGCTTTAGCATCATTCCTTCCAAAGAAATCCCAGGGTTGATCTCCTTCAGAATGGACTGGTTGGATCTCCTTGCAGTCCAAGGGACTCTCAAGAGTCTTCTCCAACACCACAGTTCAAA
>SJYX01009811.1:439642-547152 GCA_006410675.1 Oreotragus oreotragus
TAGGGGACTGGAATGCTAAAGTAGGAAGTCAAGAAACACCAGGAGTAACAGGCAAATTTGGCCTTGGAATGCGGAATGAAGCAGGGCAAAGACTAATAGAGTTTTGCCAAGAAAATGCACTGGTCATAGCAAACACCCTCTTCCAGCAACACAAGAGAAGACTCTACACATGGACATCACCAGATGGTCAACACCAAAATCAGATTGATTATATTCTTTGCAGCCAAAGATGGAGAAGCTCTATACAGTCAACAAAAACAAGACCAGGAGCTGACTGTGGCTCAGATCATGAACTCCTTATTTCCAAATTCAGACTTAAATTGAAGAAAGTAGGGAAAACCACTAGACCATTCAGGTATGACCTAAATCAAATCCCTTATGATTACACAGTGGAAGTGAGAAATAGATTTAAGGGCCTAGATCTGATAGACAGAGTTCCTGATGAACTATGGAATGAGGTTCGTGACATTGTACAGGAGACAGGGATCAAGACCATCCCCATGGAAAAGAAATGCAAAAAAATTCTCTTATATCCACCTCCAACTCCTCTGTTGCCTACTGATTGAAGCCCCAGACTTGATCTCTTCTGTCAGCCTTCCTTATTCTAACAGACAGGCAACACGCACTATCTTAAACAGTAACAGGTACAAGTGCCTTTCAGACAGGCAGCATGCTCTAGGTCTAGACAGCCACATGTTTTACTTATAACAATCTTGAAGGATGGTAAAGAGGTGAGTGAAGGGCCACATGTGTGGATTGTCTCACAGGCAGTCCCCATCCACTCCCAGGTTAACTCTCATCATCATGTTCATGGCAAGGCTTTTGATCTTTTGTCCCGAGACCCAAAAAGTGGGTATCAGCTCTCGGATCTAATCACATTCCACCAGGAATAGCCAGCTAAAGAGGCTGGGCAAAGTCATGATCCTTATGCACCATCTCAGCTTATCGTTTTTAGAAAAGATCAGCTCTTGATGGAGTGGCACCCTGGATAGATGGGGAGGAAAGAAAGAGGAGGGGCTCACAGCACAAGGCCCCATCTATGGTGGTCAGGCCAAGACAGACAGCCCCATGGAGAGTCCTACCAAGCAGGTGGAGCTTAAGGACACATCACACTTCCAGTGACAGGCATTGAAGAAGTGAAGAAGCAGAGAAATAAGAGATGGTCATTACAGAAGCAAGTTCTCCACTGTTTACTTTGGTCAAAGGGAGCCTAGGATGCATGCTTCAAGGATACTGAACTGGGACACCAAATACTATTCTCTCCTCCTATCCCATAGTATGAGACCTCCCACCAGAGGAAGAAGCAAGCTAACTGAGGGCTCTTCCTTCAGTCTTTTAACATCATGGACCAAGATATCAAGGGCCCAAGGGCAGCTTTGACTCGACCTTTAGAATCCAAGGATGTGAACACTTCATCTTGAGCCTGAAGAATCAAACATGATGAGTCTCTTCATGTGAAGGAACTAAGGACCCTCCAAAGTGAGTCTTGTTCTAAAGACTGTCAAACTGAGTTAATAAGTCAGGTAGACAAGTACCACATGACATCACTAAGGTGCGGGATCAAAAAGAAAAGGACACAGGGCTTCCCTAGTAGCTCAGTCATGGAGAGTTTGCCTGCCAGTACAGGGGACACTGGTTCAACCCCTGATCTGGAAGGACCCCACATGCCAAGAAGCAGGCTAAGCCGATGCACCACAACTACTGAGCTTGTGCTCGAGAGCCCAGGAGCTGTAACTCCTGAGCCTACATGCCCTAGAGCCCACGTCCCACCACAAGAGAAGCCACCACGATGAGATGTCCTTGCACCCCAACTAGAGAGCAGCCCCCACTCTGTAACGAGAGAAAAGCCAACGCAGCAGTGAAGACCTAGCACAGCCAAAATAAATAGATAAATGATTTTTTTAACAGTATAAATGAATTTCTTTACAAAACAGAAGTACAGTCACAGACGTAGAAAAAAAAAAAAATTTATGGTTACCAGAGGGGAAGGGAGTAGGAATAAATTGGGAGCTTGGGATTGACATATGCACCCTGCTATACATAAAATAAGGACCTAATATAATAAATTGGGAGCTTGGGATTGACATATGCACCCTGCTATACATAAAATAAGGACCTAATATATAGCTCAGGGAACTCTGGACTCAGTACTCTGTAATGGGCTATATGGGGAAAGAATCTAAAAGAGAGTGGACATATATACACTATATATATATAGCTGATACACTTTTTGCTGCACAACTGAAACTAAAACACAATATTATAAATCAACTATACACCAATAAAACCAATATAAAAACAATCAATATAAATGCTGCTGCTGCTGAGTTGCTTCAGTCGTGTCCGACTCTGTGCAACCCCATAGACGGAAGCCCACCAGGCTCCCCCATCCCTGGGATTCTCCAGGCAAGAGCACTGGAGTGGGTTGCCATTTCCTTCTCCAATGCGTGAAAGTGAAGTCGCTCAATCGTGTCCGACTCTCGGTGACCCCACGGACTGCAGCCTCCCAGGCTCAGGCAAGAGTACTGGAGTGGGGTGCCATTGCCTTCTCCTCCGAATATAAATGCTAATGTAAACTATAATTAAGGATGACAAAAATAAAGTAAGTCCTATCTTGAGAAAAGAGAGCAAGGAAGTACAAAAGTTTGGTTCAAGCATAACAGGCCACAACCAGAGATGACACACTCAAACAGCCTCAATTCTAGGCCCAGGGACTTACACTAGGCCCTCGAGCAGCAGTGACAATTGTCAGCATCCTATGAGTCTCTCTCCCTGGAGAGAGGGTGAAAGTATCATATGCCCATGTGCCAGTCATAGCTGACATCCCCCCAGGAGCTCCCAGAGACAGGAGCAGGGACTGTGGCAGGGAGCTGGAGCTTGCTAACTGATGCGGCCAAGAAACATGGGTGAGAGCTGCCAGCCAAAGATATATCCTTGCAAGGGCCCCAAATTTTCAGCCCAGTACATCTCTTCCAGTAGATCCTGAAGACAGAACTGGCTGTGAAGTGGAGAATGAATGTCAGAACATCCTGGAAGGAAGCTGGTGATATATTGGCTGCTCCCACACATGCAGGTGCTCACATCACATCCCTCACCCCACAGGTGTAGCAAAAGACGATGTAAAAAGACAGCATCACTGCCATCCTGGACTCTTTAGCTATAGCTGCTCTTGATGAGCTCTGGTCAAAGAACGAAAAGGACAGAGGCCTGATGAAAAAATTGGAAGACTCATATGACTGAGTTGATTTGATGTAGTTAATTAAGGACAACACCATACATCAAATTTCGTCAGAATCTTTATCATTTTCCGTACAATTCTGGCCTGAATGGCTTAAGTTCTGGGCTGAAGTCAGGAGTACAGTTCTTTATCCTCCTCTGAAAAATGACAAGGTCACCTTGTGCCTGCCACTTAGCTTCGCTGACTCTCCATAACTCCAACTGCAATAAGAGGAAACGAATGCCTGTGAATTACAGAGGGGTGTTAAGGGCTGACAGTATTTTCCAAATTATTTAGGAGTTAGAGGAGCAGACATTTTCTGACTCCAGAGCATTATTATAAAAAGACTGAGGCTTTCTAGAACTGGGAAGTGTTCCTTTCACTTTACAGATCCTAGGATCTTGAGACTCAGAGCAGGAAAGTGACTTCTCTGAGATCACACAGCCGGTCAGTGATGGTCTCAGAATGAGGAGATGAATCTCCTAATGCTTCTCTCCTGGAATTCAGCTGGAGTATGCAGATTAACCTGCTGGATGGTATTGTTTCATTTTGTTTTGTTTGGCAATGACCCACAAATATAAATATAAACCATTTATTATGCCTGAAGAATGCTTTTTTTCTCCAGACCAAAAAAAAAAAAAATCTTCTTAGAACCCTCTCAACACTGATTTTTTCCAAACCCTGCTCGTACTGCAACTTCTTCGGGCAGGCTCACATCATTCCCTTGGTCTTTTTTTTCCAAAGGAATAACCTGTTCGCTCTTCCAATTTCTACTTAATAATGTGGCAGTAGTGAACTTTTTCTTTCTCTCATTAAAGTAGCACTGGGTTTGGTCAGAGAAAAGCTGATCTGAGGTCTCCACCTTCATAACCAAGTTCTGGTCTTTAATTGGGTTCTCCTCGGCAGCATCCCTGTTGCCTGTGGCAAGAAGACATCTTCAGTTGGGTTATGAATCCTGATTTTTTTTTTTTACCTTAAGTCTTGAGCACTCCCTACAAATAAAATTTTATTATAATTGGTTTCAGTGTGTGTAGGAACCTTTTAATTACCCTCTGAAAGATGCTTAGAAAAAGCTTGCTATTAGGTTAAACAGTGTCAGCATCTGTACTGTAAACACTAACGAGTTTGTTACACTTTGCACACCAGTATTTGCCTTTCACATTTTTTTTCTCTAAGGAGCCTTCTTTGGGAGTAGTACAGCTTCAATCCGGTGGACAGAGTAGACATCGTGCCCACTGGAACCCCATCTTTTCTTCTCCTTACTCCCCTCAGTGCTGGATCTTGGCTCTTTTGGACACCTTCATAAAAACCTGGGGCATCTTGCGATAATTCAGGAGCCAATTACACAGACCAGCCTCCCCAGGCAGAGCGTCCTCTCCTCTGCGGCTCAAACTGAGAGGTTTCACTGTTCATTAGCCCCTTTTCCAGAGAGTGAGCAGGGAAAACAAAAGGAGATGAAATCCAAACCCAGCCGTTTGCTTCCTATTAGCTGCTCTAGTTAAAATTTTAGCGGGAAGCAGGCTGAAGTGATTAATTATTGTAAGGTTTGAGGATCGTCTCTGCAGCTTGTTCAAGTTCTTCCTCCTGAAAGCATTTATAGTACAAAATGTACTGGTCACAGAATCAGGCTAAAGAAAGTTATTCTGATCATGTTGGCCCCAGCAAAGATAACCATGGCAAGTAACTGAGGGAAAAGTGACATCAGACTTTCTTTCTAAAGCATCCAAAACTTAATGTTATCTCATATAACCTTTCAGAGTTTTTTTAATTAGAAGTAAAATGGACTATCTCATGGCTGCTGCTGCTGCTGCTGTCGCTTCAGTCATGTCCGACTCTGTGCGACCCCGCAGACGGCAGCCCACCAGGCTCCCCCGTCCCTGGGATTCTCCAGGCAANCATATAACCTTTCAGAGTTTTTTTAATTAGAAGTAAAATGGACTATCTCATGGCTGCTGCTGCTGCTGCTGTCGCTTCAGTCATGTCCGACTCTGTGCGACCCCGCAGACGGCAGCCCACCAGGCTCCCCCGTCCCTGGGATTCTCCAGGCAAGAACACTAGAGTGGGTTGCCATTTCTGTCTCCCATGGCTAGTAAAAACCAAAATAATTGTTTCTTCCTTTGTCTATTCCACTTAGAGAATCTCCACTACAGAGAAAGGCATACTTATAGAAATAATAAATTTCAATAATGCCATCAGGAAAACTGACTTTTAATGATAAAGAATTTACACAAGATGCTGAGCAAACATTGCAGCAAGCTAATCCAGGCTGTTAAATAAACAATTAAAAGTAATCATACAAGATAAACCCCTCAGAAAGAAGGAAGCTTTTCAAAAGGAATATTTACCTGTGGGTAGAGAAAAATGCATATTAAGATTAAAGAAATAGACTGGCTATATCTTCCTCTAGACAAAAAGATTATCTCACACTTTGTTGGTTTATTCCAAACATTAGCTGAATATTTCATCAGAAAATTATTTTCCCTCTAAGCACAGGTTTTTTCTAGTTATATCCAAGTATATACCCAAGGCTGAAAGCTTTTACAGAAGGGATACATCTGTAGTCTTTGAAAGACATGATAGGATATATAACTTACTGAAATTCACTCTTTTATCAAATTTGCAAGAATCTATCCAAAGCAGGCAATGAGGTGTCTCTGTACATATGGCACAGACTCTACTTCCTAAGTCATTTTAGCCAAAGTTCCAGGGCAAACTGATCATAGAGCGTAGAGACGTTGAGAGACGGAGCTGATATAGAAGGCAGTTGGGTTCTAGCCCTGCCTTGTGGAACCAGCTGTGGAAACTTGGCCTAGCCCCTTCCCTCCATGGGCTCTGCAAGAAATGGTCTCAGCATGTCCACTAACTAAATTTTTGTGGCCTGTGAAATAGAGGCTCAGGTGAGAACAGAAGAAAGCCCAACCAAGTTAGAGAAGTGCACATTCAAAGTTCAGTTGAGGATACGAATGATACCACATGACAGATCCAGGCCTGCAAACCTCTAATTAACTAGAGGTGATGAGTGGGGCGGGGGTGGGGGGTGGAGGGGGAGGGGAGTGTACTGTCAGCCTGAGACTGTAGCTCAGTACTGCTGTTTTATGAATCGTATTATTTCACCCAGATATCAGGCTCTAAAAACTCTTTTGCAAGCTGGGGAATGGATTTAGAAGTCATAATGCCAATCTATTAACCTACCAATAAGGATAGATATTTATAGCAACTGAAATGTTCCTCATAGCTATTTAGAGTTACTGTAGCTGTCATGTAGGTAACTAGAGCCCTCAACCAGTCATCAAAACATTGCCCAATGAGTACAGAATTAGTTAGAGCTGAGCTCGTGCTGAGAGAGGAAGGAATAGCTTATGAAACCACTGAAGTCAGATTAAAGAACATGTTCCTAGCCAAGGATCTCAGACTTGAGCCTGGGCTTCAAGAGATCTGTGACCTTCCCAAAACAATTTTCAAAATTGTATATGAATATGTCCATGTGCATTTTCCTAAGTGTGTCCATAGCATTAGTTGGCTTCTCAAAGAGGTCTGTGATCTCTAAAAGTTCATGAACTATTGGGAAATATAAACAAATAGACTCAAGACAGACAGGGAAGAGGCTGGGGCAGCTCTGAAAAGGTTGAAATCAGGAGCCAGAGCTGAGGGTCAGGGAGAGGATTCTCTCAGAAAGGTCAAGTTTGCAAGGAAGAGTCAGGCAGAGGCTTGGTCTAGGCCAAATGGGGTGCTACAGCACCGTCTCCAGGGGTCCCTGAAAGGGTCGGACACAATGACTCAGGGGCCGCCATGACAGACTTCACTCACTTGTGAGGGTGTACGCCCTGTCGGTCACAGGGCTCCTCTAAATCCTGCTGGACACTGAGGCCAATTTTATAGGAAGACTCACAAACAGATGAGAGGCACCTGACCGGGTCCCATTCACCCCGACTTCAGTCTAGCCCACACCCACCTCCTCTGATTGAGCACTGCCCCCGTATCCCATGCCTTCCTTTTTTCCCTAAATCCACCCTTGACTTCTCTGTGGGCAAAGGGGTTGCCATAGAAAGAGAAGATAGGTTTGGCTCTATGAGGCCAGTGGGAACACAGGAGTACTACCTCTTACAAAAGCTTTTGTCAGAGTAGATGGTCCACACATTGAGCCAAGGGGCCATTCAAATGTCAAGTTGACGTACTTCACTCAGTATGACAACCTTTAGGTCCATCCATGTTGCTGCAAACAGTGTTAAATTATATGATATTGTTTATACGTGGAATCTAAAAAATGGTATTGTTTATACGTGGAATCTAAAAAATGGCACAAATGAACTTACAAAACAGAAATAGAGACATAAATATGGAAAACAAACTTACCTTACTGGAGGAAAAGCTGGGACAGATAAACTGGGAGATTGGGACTGTCATATACATACTCCTATATATAAAATAGATAACTAATAAAGACCTACTTCTCACAGAGACCTCTTCTCAATACTCTGTAATGACCTATATGGGAAAAGAATCTAAAAATCTGGATATACGTAGAACTGATTCACTTTGCTGCACAGCAGAAACTAACACAACAGTGTGTATTATCTATACTCCAATTTAAAAAATTGTAATGTAAAGTTGAATTAATTAAAATGAAAAAGAATTTAAAGTTATTTTAATCACACTGCTGCTGCTGCTGCTGCTGCTGCTGCTGCTGCTGCTAAGTCGCATCAGTCATGTCCGACTCTGCGACCCCATAGACGGCAGTCCAATAGGCTCCTCTGTCCCTGGGATTCTCCAGGCAAGAATACTGGAGTGGGTTGCCATTTCCTTCTCCAATGCATGAAAGTGAAAAGTGAAAGTGAAGTCGCTCAGTTGTGTCCGACTCTTAGCGACCCCGTGGACTGCAGCCTACCAGGCTCCTCCATCCATGGGATTCTCCAGGCAAGAGTACCGGAGTGGGGTGCCATTGCCTTCTCCGGTAGCTGCATTTAAAATTCTCAATAGTCACATAAAGGTAGTGGCGGCTTTTTTGGACATCCCAGCTCAAGAATATTTCTACCATCACAGAAAGTTCTTCTCTATATATAATGCAGCACTAAACTCTGCAACACAAACAGTAATTACGATAGTGACTTAGAGAACGGTAGAGCCTAAAGTGAGCAGAAATAGCAATAAAGGGCTTCAGGGAGGAAATGGGACTAACACTGAGCCTCAGGGGATGAGATGAAAGCACAGGCAGGGGCATTTCCCCTGGAAGCTGTAGTAAGAAGGAGGTGAGAACAGGGAGACGAAATGGGCCTAGGCCAGGCTAGAGCTGGTTCAGGGTGATGATGAACATTCCTGCTGTAGCAGGAATGAACAGATGAGTGGTAGGAAACAAGATAAGTAGGCAAGCTGGAGGCAGATTGCACAGGCATTTCAATACCAGGCACTGTAATTTAGGCCTGACAATAATAGCTCCCAACACTGGCCACCACTTACTTAATGCTCATTGTGTTTCAAGCTTTGTAGTAAGAGATTTATAAAAATTATTAAATTTACTCCCCACAATACCAAGAGATAAGTGCTATTAACTCTATAACGAGAATGGCAAAAGCAATGACTAGAGAGTTTAGGTAACTAATATCCGAGATCACAAAGCTTGGAAATGGTGGGCTGCAATTCAAACAATATTCTTCTTGGGATTTCCCTGGTGGCCCAGTGGTAATGAATCCGCCTTGCAATGCCGAGAACATAGGTTCAATACCTGGTCAGAGAACTAAGATCCCACATGCTGCAGAGCAACTAAGTCTGAGAGCTGCAGCTACTGAGCCTGCATGCAGCATCTACTGAAGCCCATGCATTCTGGAGCCCACAGGCCATAATCAGCGAGTCCGTGTGCTGGGTCAGAAGATCTCACATGCTGCAACTAAGACATAACACAGCTAAATAAATAAATAAATGCTTTGAAGTGTAAAGCACTATGTCATATTATAAAAAGATATTACCAAAAAAAATAAAATAAAATACACAAAACTGCTCTATGGCCAGTGCTTTCAGCCTACTCTCCAGCTTGCAAACATCTTTCTTTTTAATTAAGAAGGGCTTTTGCCTCCACCCTTGGCAGTGTATATCAACAGTTTCCAAGGCATCTCTCTGGAAGTCCCTTTACTTTTTCTAACAGAGGAAAATACTTTAACAGGCCCCCATCCTTAGTAGTTTAGACTGTGTGGCATCAGCAAGAACAGAAACATGGCAAAAGGGGGTTAGAAAATGGCAGAGATGGGCCTCATGGTAAGGATAAGAGGCATCTAGAAAAAGAAGTTGTATTCAGTTCAGTTCAGTCGCTCAGTCGTGTCCGACTCTATGCGACCCCATGAATCACAGCACACCAGGCCTCCTTGTCCATCACCAACTGCCAGAGTCCACCCAAACCCATCTCCATTGAGTCGATGATGCCATCCAACCATCTCATCCTCTGTTGTCCCCTTCTCCTCCTGCCCCCAATCCCTCCCAGCATCAGAGTTTTTTCCAATGAGTCAATTCTTTGCATGAGGTGGCCAAAGTTTCAGCATCAGTCCTTCCAATGAACACCCAGGACTGATCTCCTTTAGGATGGACTGGTTGGATCTCCTTGCAGTCAAAGGGACTTTCAAGAGTCTTCTCCAACACCACAGTTCAAAAGCATCAATTCTTCAGCGCTCAGCCTTCTTCACGGTCCAACTCTCACATCCATTCATGACCACTGGAAAAACCATAGCCTTGACTAGACAGACCTTTGTTGGCAAAACAATGTCTCTGCTTTTGAGTATGCTATCTAGGTTGGTCATAACTTTCCTTCCAAGGAGTAAGTGTCTTTTAATTTCATGGCTGCAATCACCATCTGCAGTGATTTTGGAGCCCAGAAAAATAAACTCTGACACTGTTTCCACTGTTTCCCCATCTATTTGCCATGAAGTGATGGGACCAGATGCCATCAATTTAGTTTTCTGAATGTTAAGTTTTAAGCCAACTTTTTCACTCTCTTCTTTCACTTTCATCAAGAGGCTTTTTAGTTCTTCTTCACTTTCTGCCATAAGAGTGGTATCATCTGCATATCTGAGGTTATTGATATTTCTCCTGGCAATCTTGATTCCAGCTTGTGCTTCATCCAGCCCAACATTTCTCATGATGTACTCTGCATATAAGTTAAATAAGCAGGGTGACAATATACAGCCTTGATGTATTCCTTTTCCTATTTGGAACCAGTTTGTTGTTCCATGTCCATGTTGTATTCAACGCCTCACCAGTTTTTCAATTGACTCTTATGCCAAAAGTCATCTCCCAGACTGTGGAGTTGCAAGCACCCATCAGGTGTGCAGGGCAGGATTCCTGGTTCATGGCTCCTTCATGGACCCTGTCATCATCTCATTCCTCCAAAAAAAAATTGGTTACCAGCTTCTTTTGAAGGTTTGGGTTTTGGAGTTTGCACATAGGGACTCTTCCCTCTTACAACCAATATGAACTGGCTGCTCCTGGGTAGACCTGGCCTTGGACTGTGACCATAAATTGGAGCAAAAGGCTTCCCACAGGAGAAAGACGTTAATATGCTCTTCTGTGCCTCTGTGCTTTTTCTATAGAAATAGAATACTTCATTAAGTTAACAAAGCATGATAATTCATTTCAAATTATTATAGATAAAAATTGATTATAGCACTTAGGGCAAGGTTTAAAGAAATACATATACCTCGTTGTTACTGTTAACAACTATCATTCACTGCTTAATCTAATCTTCGTACTTGCCCAAAACTTCAGCTAGAATTCACTCTTTTCCCAAAGAGTTGAAGTCCTATTTGGGGGTGGGACTTGGCATTTTTTTTTTCCCCTCGGGGTATTAGAGATTTGGGCACCAATAAATATTTCACATGGCTTCTCTCCCGCTTTTCACAGTCTTAGCTGCCTTCATACAGCTTCTCAGTGAGATGGGGCCCTGCTGGGTCGAAACATTCTAATTAACAGTCTTGCCGTCTAATCACTCTGTCTTCTGTTGTGAGAGGCTGATCTTCTAATCCACATCATTTGTCAATAGCCAGGACGAGAAAGTGATTAGAATCGTGCCACATACTACCCATGGTGTGAACCGTATATACACACACAGACAGAGTATATTTTCTTTTTACCTAGTAAAAGGGGATGATTTAACACAAAGAGGAAATCCTCTTTTAAAAAGGACTTCTCTGGTGGTCCAGTGGAAAACGCCTTCCAAAGCAGTGGGTGCAGTTTCAATCCCTGATCAGGAAGCTAAGACCCCACATAGTTCCCAGCCAAAACAGAAAACAGAAGCAACATTGTAACAAATCCAATAAAGACTTAACAAAAGAGGAAGTCCTTCTTCAACCAGCCATCTGTCCATGAGAGTCAAATGTTCCTTTTCTTACTTCCTTGTTTAACAATGGCTAAAGACCTCCAACTCACGCATGAGCCTCATTCTACCTAAACTGTTATTTAAGCAGGACATAATATTGTTTTAAACCAAGATGGAAATGAGTTTTTCTTTAATATCTTATTTTAGTAAGCTGTCAGATATAAGGGTAAAACATACTATTCCTACATACGAAAATAGAATTCAAATTTGTACATCATGAGAATCAGTTCTGAGTTCTGTAAAGAAAAGCACTCTTCTGACAGAATCACAGGTGTGCCAAAGACTGACAGGTAAATGAGGGGAGGGCTGGAGATGGGAAATCATCATTTTGCAAGTGCCAGAGCAAGGATCAATCCAAGGAAGAATCATCGATGGTTGCTAAATCTGGAGGGAATTGTTGATGAGGCATAGAATGTCTTCATGATCTTAAAGGGTCTTCTGAAAGGTGGATGAGGAACAAAATTAGCCAATGAGAGGCAGATGGACTTTGTGTACCTCCAGTCATGATGCTATCTGAAGATTATGCCAGGATTATAACCTAAAGCTGGCCATCAAGAAACATCAGACAAACCAAAAATGAAGAACATTCTATATATTAAAAAAGAAAAAGAATTGAATTCTTCATAAAGGCCAATGTTTTCAAAGACAAAGAAAGGCTATAGAAATGCTTCAGATAAAGAGACTAAAAACATAACAACTAATGGAATGCAATACCAAATCCATGGGTAGAAAATGCTACAAGGGACATTATTGGGTCAACTGAAAAAAATATAATATAGTAGATAGATCAGAGTATTGTATTAATGTTAAATGTAGTGAAATTAATAATTGTGCTATGGTTAAGAGGCACATTTCCTTAGTCTTAGGAGATACACACTGAAGTATTGCCTCATAAAGGGCAATGAGGTATACCATCTTCATTCAAATTGCTCAGAAAAAAATTATGTGTGTGTATTTGTGTGTTAAGTAGAGAGCAGACGAGCACTCACAAATGATAAAACAAATCCAGCAAAATGTTAAGATACACGAATATGGAGAAAGAGGGAAAAACTCAAGAAGGCAAATAGGACCAATCATCTCATCCTTAACCTTCTCCCAGGGAGAAAGCCTGTCCTCACTTAACCCATCCCCCTCCCTCCTCTAAGAGAGATGAGTTCTGGGGGGCAGTTTGCTCTCGTTGCCAATCTTAACTTAGATTTTGATAAGTGTTGATGTCTTTTTTCTCTTGGTCCAGTTGAGACAAAAGTGAAAAGGTTTTTCAAATTTTTGTCTTTAAAAAAATTCTAGGGAAAAAGAAAAATAATTGAAAACGCAAGTACAAACAGGTGAAGTCACAGGCAGATTCCTCATCTTTAAACTACTAAATGCTTGTCAAAATTTGTATGTCACCGTTTACTACACCCACCTAAATTCACTTTCTTGCTGTTGTTTAGTTGATAAGTCGTGTCCAACTCTTTGCGACCCCATGGACTGTAGCCCACCAGGCTNTGAAAACGCAAGTACAAACAGGTGAAGTCACAGGCAGATTCCTCATCTTTAAACTACTAAATGCTTGTCAAAATTTGTATGTCACCGTTTACTACACCCACCTAAATTCACTTTCTTGCTGTTGTTTAGTTGATAAGTCGTGTCCAACTCTTTGCGACCCCATGGACTGTAGCCCACCAGGCTCCTCTGTCCATGGGATTTCCAAAGCAAGACTATTGGAATGGGTTGCCATTTCCTTCTCCAGGGGATCCTCCCAACCCAAAGATCAAGCCCAAGTCTCCTGCATTGGCAGGCAGATTCTTTACTTTCTTTACTGCTGAGTCACCAGGGAAGCCCATAAATTCACCTTACCTCTAACTTATTTAATTTGCCCAAAGTTAATGTGCCTTCATCTATTTTTCTCAGCTAAGTTTGGGCCCAAATTCACTAGTGACCATTTGACCTTTGTGCCTGGTACCATCAATCCAGATTCCTCTCTTGCAAATGACCCCTCTTCCCATAACACTTGGTTTATGTGATCAGAAATGAGGTATAGCACCTCACTCCCTGCCCTCAAGAGACAAGTAATTATCTTAATGTCCTAATGTGAAGTGACGGGAGTTTTGCTCTAACTCATGAATTGTGTGAGAATGAACTACTGTTCTGTTGGATTGAGTGTGGCTTGATTTTGATGAGGTAAATTTGAAGATTATTGAATGCTGCTTACTGTGCCTAAAAAAAAAGTCTTTCATTTTGAAAGTCAGGGTGCCATTGAACCAATAAGTTCCCATTTATGGTATAGTGAGGAGTCTGCAGCCCTGAGCACACTGGCAAAACAGAGTTGACAGACGTACTCAGGGCCCAGTGACCCTCCCAGGATCAGGTAGCACCTCAGCCCACTTGTCCAGGTACTCCTGAAGACACATTCAAGTGCTTATCTCCTACCCTGTTAACTCTGCTACCCTCCACTACCACCCACACCCACCCTTTCACTTCTTCTGCCAAGGGTACACAAAAAAATGGAAAGATCTTTAGACATGCAATAGCAATACACATGACCAGAGAGGGGAGCCCATTCAGTCCCAGACCTCCTTGGCCCAGACACCTCTTTCTCAGATCCCAATCTAACATTGTTCTCAATGTTATTGTTCTCATTGTTCTCCCTAGCCCCTTTCAGTCTGGCTTTTCAAGTAGTCTATTTTTCTGCCTTTCTGTCTAAGTTGAATTTATATTAGTTATGGTAGGCTAAATTGCTTTAGCAAATGTATTCACAAAAGTAATAGCTCAAATCATGTAACAGTCCATGGCAAGCGTTTCTGAATCAGCAGGAAGCTTTTCATCACATACTGACTCAGGGACACGGGCTCCTGCCGATTTGTGGCTACACCATCCTCTGGAGCCCCATCATTCTCTACAACTTCTGCATTCAGCTGATGAAAAGGGAAAGAACATGGAGAAGCTCCACCTGCCCCTTAAGGGCAGGAAGTGTTACACATCACTTCCACTGATATGCCATCCCTAAGAACTGATCACATGGCCCCAACTACTGCAAGAGGGTATGGGAATTGTAGTCCCCTTCTGGGCAGCTACTTTCTATGACTAAGTTGTAGAGGAAAGATTTTCATGGACAGCTGCAGACCTGACCACGGAACTTAAACAAAGAAAAGGAGGAAGGTCTGATTAATGGAAACCACATTTAAAAACAAAGAAGGACTGTGAAAGTTTCAATTGCTTTTTCCTTTGACTTATTTTGATGTTTATTTATTTTCAAGGAAATATATGCCTTAGAATTATGTTCATATGATTATTTGTATTCTTTACTTTTAATTTGTTTACTAAAAGTTTTGAAGCAAGAACTAGATTCACAGGAGGAGAAAGAATGATACTGATTTTTGTTCAAGTCCTGCAGCAGCCCATGAAAATCTCTCTCTAAACTTATTAATAGGAAGCAGCTGCCCAGACAGAGACTACAATTCCCATACCACATTGAAGGAATTGGTCAAAATGCATTGCCAGGCAAAAGATTAGTAAATTTAGGTGAGTCTGGCTTTCCCCAAGACCACCTCTCCAACATCATTTTCCACCATATCTGCCTCTGATGTGTCATACTCTAACCTCATTGCCTTCTGTACTCTTCCTAGAAGAATCCAAGCCTATTCTTCAGTTCAGTTCAGTTCATTTCAGTCGCTCAGTCATGTCTGAATCTTTGTGATCCCATGAATCGCAGCACGCCAGGCTGCCCTGTCCATCACCAACTCCCAGAGTTCACTCAAACTCATATCCATCGAGTCGGTGATGCCATCCAACCATCTCATCCTTTGTTGTCCCCTTCTCCTCCTGCCCCCAATCCTTCCCAGCATCAGAGTCTTTTCCAATGAATCAACTCTTCACATGAGGTGGCCAAAGTATTGGAGTTTCAGCTTTAGCATCATTCCTTTCAATGAACACCCAGGACTGATCTCCCTTAGGATGGACTGGTTGGATCTCCTTGCAGTCAAAGGGACTCTCAAGAGTCTTCTCCAACACAGTTCAAAAGCATCAATTCTTCGGCACTCAGCTTTTTTCACAGTCCAGCTCTCACATCCATACATGACCACTGGAAAAACCATAGCCTTGACTAGACAGACCTTTGTTGGCAAAGTAATGTCTCTGCTTTTGAATATGCTATCTACGTTGGTTGTAACTTTCCTCCCAAGGAGTAAATGTCTTTCAATTTCATGGCTGAAATCACCATCTGCATTGATTTTGGAGCCCAGAAAAAATAAAGTCTGCCACTGTTTCCACTGTTTCCCCATCTATGTCCCATGAAGTGATGAGACCAGATGCCATGATCTTCGTTTTCTGAATGTTGAGCTTTAAGCCAGATTTTTCACTCTCCTCTTTCATTTTCATCAAGAGGCTTTTTAGTTCTTCTTCACTTTCTGCCATAAGGGTGGTGTCATCTNTCGTGGCTGCAGTCACCATCTGCAGTGATTTTGGAGCCCCCCAAAATCAAGTCTCTCACTGTTTCCATTGTTTCCCCATCTATTTGCCATGAAGTGATGGGACTGGATGTCATGATCTTTGTTTTCTGAATGTTGAGTTATAAGCCAGCTTTTTCACTCTCCTCTTTCACTTTCATCAAGAGGCTCTTTAGTTCCTCTTTGCTTTCTGCCTTAAGGGTGGTATCAGCATATCTGAGGTCATTGATATTTTTCCCAGAAATCTTGATTCCAGCTTGTGCTTCATCCAGCCTGGCATTTCACATGATGTACTCTGCATATAAGTTCAATAAGTAGGGTGACAATATACAGACTTGAGGTACTCCTTTCCTGATTTGGAATCAGTCTGTTTTTGCATGTCCAGTTCTAACTGTTGCTTCTTGACCTGCATACAGATTGAGAAATCTCCCTCCTGAGAAGGAGGCAGATCAGGTGGTCTGGTATTCTCATCTCTTTCAGAATTTTCCACAGTTTGTTATGATCCACAGAGCCAAAAGCTTTGGAGTAATCAGTAAAGCAAAAGTAGATGTTTTTCTGTAACTCTTTTGCTTTTTTGATGATGCAGATGTTGGCAATTTGACCTCTGGTTCCTCTACCTTTTCTAATTCCAGCTTGAACATCTGGAAGTTTACGTTTCATGTACTGTTGAAGTCTGGCTTGGAGAATTTTGAGTGTTACTTTGCTAGCATGTGAGATGAGTGCAACTGTGCAGTAGTTTGAACATTCTTTGCCATTGCCTTCCTTTGGGATTGGAATGAAAACTGACCTTTCCCACTCCTGTGGCCACTACTGAGTTTTCCAAATTTGCTGGCATATTGAGTGCAACACTTTCACAGCATCATCTTTTAGGATTTGAAATAGCTCAGCTGGAATTCCATCACCTCTACTCACTTTGTTCGTAGTGATGCTTCCTAAGGCCCACTTGACTTCACATTCCAGGATGTCTGGCTCTAGGTGAATTATCACACCACTGTGATTATCNTGGCATATTGAGCGCAGCACTTTCACAGCATCATGTTTTAGGATTTGAAATAGCTCAACTGGAATTCCATCACCTCCACTAACTTTGTTCATAGTGATGCTTCCTAAGGCCCACTTGATTTCACATTCCAGGATATCTGGCTCTAGGTGAGTGATCACAGCATCGTGGTTATCTGGATCATGAAGATCTTTTTTATACAGTTCTTCTGTGTATTATTGCCACCTATTCTTAATATCTTCTGCTTCTGATAGGCCCATGCCATTTCTGTCCTTTACTGAGCCCGTCTTTGTGTGAAATGTTCCCTTGGAATCTCTAATTTTCTCGAAGAGATATGTAGTCTTTCCTGTTCTACTGTTTTCCTCTATTTCTTTGTACTGATCACTGAAGAAGGCTTTCTTATCTCTACTTGCTATTCTTTGGAACTCTGCATTCAAATGGGTATATCTTTCCTTTTCTCCTTTGCTTTTCGCTTCTTTTCTTCTCACAGCTATTTGTAAGGCCTCCTCGGACAACCATTTTGCCTTTTTGCATTTCTTTTTCTTGGGAATGGTCTTGATGACTGTCTTCTGTACAATGTCATGAACCTCTGTCCATAGTTCTTCAGGCACTCTGTCTATTAGATCTAAGCCCTTGAATCTATTTCTCACTTCCACTGTATAATTGTAAGGGTTTTGATTTAGGTCAAACCTGAATGGTCTCGTGGTTTTCCCTACTTTCTTCAGTTTAAGTCTTAATTGGGCAATAAGGAGTTCATGATCTGAGACACAGTCAGCTCCTGGTCTTGTTTTTGCTGACTTTATAGAGCATCTCCATCTTTGGATGCAAAGAATATAATCAATTTGATTTCAGTATTGACCATCTGATGATGTCCATGTGTAGAGTCTTCTCTTGTGTTGTTGGAAGAGGGTGTTTGCTATGACCAGTGCATTTTCTTTGCAAAACTCTATTAGTCTTTGCCCTGCTTCATTCTATACTCCAAGGCCAAATTTGCCTGTTACTCCAGGTATTTCTTGACTTCCTACTTTTACATTCCAGTCCCCGATAATGAAAAGGACATCTCTTTTGGGTGTTAGTTCTAGAAGGTCTTGTAGGTCTTCATAGAACTGTTCAACTTCAGCTTCTTCGGCATTACTGGTTGGGGCATAGACTTGGATTACTGTGACATTGAGTGGTTTGCCTTGGAAACAAAC
This sequence comes from Oreotragus oreotragus, assembly GCA_006410675.1. NCBI lineage: Eukaryota > Metazoa > Chordata > Mammalia > Artiodactyla > Bovidae > Oreotragus > Oreotragus oreotragus. Next base: position 457,836 of record SJYX01009811.1, read on the forward strand.
AGAAATCATTCTGTCATTTTTGAGATTGCATCCAATTCAAGTTCTTCATTTCAGACTCTTTTGTTGATTACGATGGCTACTCCATTTCTTCTAAGGGATTCTTGCCCACAGTAGTAGATATAAGGGTCATCTGAGTTATAGTCACCATTCCGATCCATTTTAGTTCGCTGATTCCTAGAATGTTGACATTCACTCTTGCCATCTCTTGTTTGACCACTTCCAATTTGCCTTGATTCATGGACCTAACATTCCAGGTTCCCATGCAATATTCCTCTTTACAGCATTGGACTTTACTTCCATCACCAGTCATATTCACAACGGGGTGCTGTTTTTGCTTTGGGTCCTCCTCTTCATTCTCTCTGGAGTTATTCCTCCACTGATCTCCAGTAGCATATTGGGCACCTACCAACCTGGGGAGTTCATCTTTCAGTATCCTGTCTTTCTGCCTTTGCACACTGTTCATGGGATTCTCAAGGCAATACTGAAGTGGTTTGCCATTCCTTTCTCCAGTGGACCACATTTTGTCAGAACTCTCCACCATGACCCATCTGTCTTGAGTGNGCACCTACCAACCTGGGGAGTTCATCTTTCAGTATCCTGTCTTTCTGCCTTTGCACACTGTTCATGGGATTCTCAAGGCAATACTGAAGTGGTTTGCCATTCCTTTCTCCAGTGGACCACATTTTGTCAGAACTCTCCACCATGACCCATCTGTCTTGAGTGGCCCTACATGACATGGCTCATAGTTTCATTGAATTAGACAAGGTTGTGGTCCATGTGATCAGATTGGGTAGTTTTTTGTGACTGTGGTTTTCATTCTGTTTGTCCTCTGATGAAGAAGGATAAGAGGCTTATGGAAGCTTCCTGATGGAAGAGAGTGACAGAGAGGGAAGCTGGGTCTTGTTCTGATGGGAGGGGCCATGCTAAAGTAAATCTTTAGTTCAATTTTCTGTTGATGGGTGGGGCTGTGTCCCCTCCCTGTTATTTGACTTGAAGCCAAACTATGGTGGAGGTAATGGAGATAATGGGGACCTCCTTCAAAAGGTCCCATGCAGGCAGTGCCCCCAACCCTGCAGCAGGCCATGGCCGACCCAGGCCTCTGCTGGAGACTCCTGGACACTCATGGGCAAGTCTGGATCAGTCTCTTGTGGAATCACTGCTTCTTCCTCCTGGGTCCTGTTGTGCACAAGGTTTTGTTTGTGTCCTCTAAGAGTCTGTTTCCCTGTCTTGGGTAAGTTCTTGTGGCTCTATGGTGGGTTTAATGGTGACTTCCTCCAAGAGGAACTCAAACACAGTTCTGTCTCAGTCTTTGTGGGGTCTCTGGGTCCTGGTGCTCACATGGTTAGTTTGAGTCCTCTGAGCATCCCTGGTGGGTAGGGGATTTGATTCTAAATGTTATTTCGTCCCTTCTACCATATTGCTGGGGCTTCTCCTTTGCCCTTGGACATGGGGTATCTCCTCAAAGTCATTCCAGCACCACATAGCCACTGCTCCAGCGCTGGCTTATCTTATATATAACTTATATACAAATAATAAAAACAGTCACCCTAATAGCAATATTAGTTGCAGACAAAAAACAATTTATGGCAAAACCATGGATAAAGCAGGAAAGAACTCAGTAATAAGACGACTGTTTAGTGCTCATGAGTTCCTATGCACTTTAAAAACTGCCTTAAAATCTAGAAGATAAAATTAGTCTGCATAAGGAAAATAGGCAAACCTTTAATTATATTGAGGTGTTTTAACACATCTCTATAAGATAGTAATTGGTCATCAAATAATAAAAAGTGTGAGGTCGTGGAAATGAAAAAAATAAAAATAACAAGTTTGATGTAATGAATTATTTTCAAAAATATATTTTAAAATTTACTATATAACAAGTAATTAGGTCTAAACAAACTAAAACACATAGAACACAGACCACATTCAAATAATTAGAAGAGAAGTGAAGAGAAATGAAGCAAAGTGAAGTGAAAGTTGCTCAGTCACTTTGTGACCCCGAGGACTGTACAGCCCATGGAACTCTCCAGGCCTGAATGCTGGAGTGGGTAGCCTTTCCCTTCTCCAGGGGATCTTCCCAACCCAGGGATCGAACCCAGGTCTCCCACATAGCAGGATTCTTTACCATCTGAGCCACAAGGGAAGCCCAAGAATACTGAAACATGTAGCAGAGAACTCAAGAATAAAACAGAAGCAAAATAAATAAGAAACAATAAATATATGTATGAATAATAAACATACACTTCTGGAAATTCTTCAATGCATTTCTGAATAATTTCTGAATTAACTTACAAAGACATCACAATGGAAACTGCAGCATACTTAAGACCAGAATGATAATACACTTGTTACATATCTAAATTAATGGATTGCAGCAAAAAGAATTAGAAACATATTTTATAGACTTAAATTCATCTTTTAATGAAAATTTGAAAACAAATGAGTAAAAAAGCATCTAATTAAATAGCAACCCCCCCAAAATAATCCAGTAAATATAAACAGAGTAAAAAGAAGAAATTTTAAAGAACAGAAGCAGAAATAAATAAGGTATAAAAGAAAGAAACAGTATCAACAAAATAAAAAATTAGTTTTTTGATTAAACCAACAAAATGGAAAACAATAAAAGAGTAACACACACAATCAATATTAGGAATTTTAAAAAAGGGCNGCTAGTAAAGTAATGCTCAAAATTCTCCAAGCCAGGCTTCAGCAATATGTGAACCGTGAACTCCCTGATGTTCAAGCTGGTTTTAGAACAGGCAGAGGAACCAGAGATCAAATTGCCAACATCCGCTGGATCATGGAAAAAGCAAGAGAGTTCCAGAAAAACATCTATTTCTGCTTTATTGACTATGCCAAAGCCTTTGACTGTGTGGATCACAATAAACTGTGGAAAATTCTGAAAGAGATGGGAATACCAGACCACCTAACCTGCCTCTTGAGAAATCTGTATGCAGGTCAGGAAGCAACAGTTAGAACTGCACATGGAACAACAGACTGGTTCCAAATAGGAAAAGGAGTACGTCAAGGCTGTATATTGTCTCCCTGCCTATTTAACTTATATGCAGAGTACATCATGAGAAACGCTGGACTGGAAGAAACACAAGCTGGAATCAAGATTGCCGGGAGAAATATCAATAACCTCAGATATGCTGATGACACCACCCTTATGGCAGAAAGTGAGGAGGAGCTAAAAAGCCTCTTGATGAAAGTGAAGGAGGAGAGCGAAAAAGTTGGCTTAAAGCTCAACATTCAGAAAACGAAGATCATGGCATCTGGTCCCATCACTTCATGGGAAATAGATGGGGAAACAGTGGAAACAGTGTCAGACTTTATTTTTTTGGGCTCCAAAATCACTGCAGATGGTGACTGCAGCCATGAAATTAGAAGAGGCTTACTCCTTGGAAGAAAAGTTATGACCAACCTGGATAGTATATTCAAAAGCAGAGACATTACTTTACCGACTAAGGTCCGTCTAGTCAAGGCTATGGTTTTTCCTGTAGTCATGTATGGATGTGAAAGTTGGACTGTGAAGAAAGCTGAGCGCCGAAGAATCGATGCTTTTGAACTGTGGTGTTGGAGAAGTGTTTTTTCAGGTATCACCTTTTCAAATGTTCTTGTTTTTGAAAAGTTCCTTTCTTCATACAGGTTATAAAGTAGGCAAATATCATCCAGGTGCAAAAGTGACTTTTTTTAACCACTTGATTGTCAGAAAATGGGGGTGGGGGGAGAGCCATAAATCAGCCTTAAAGGTACTGTTGTGAAATAGAAAACTTAGCTGACAGTTGAAAAACACCTTAACTTCTTCCCTGAAAATTTATTACTCTTTAAAAAAGGAAAACTTGTTGAGCTGCATATTTTCTCTTTTCATAGTTGTCTATTCAGCCTGTAATATTTTGGTCTATTTACTATGCTGTTTAAATCTTCTATTAATGTAAAAATAATTATGAGTTACACCAGAAATGTCTGACTATGATTATTTAGAATTGAGTCATTTTTAAAGTTGAAAAATCTTCTCTTGGATTATTAATACCTATAGAATCTCATGTTTGGAAACTAATGTTAAGTGTAGCCAAGAACTAAATCTGGAGCCATTTTTTGACTATTTTAAAGACAAATAGAAGAGCTAGTTTGGTGATTATTTTTAAAGTACTTATAGAGGGTTAACAGTAATATGCCATATTTTGGTCTGGCATTATATTTTCTTTTGTGTTTGTGTGTTCGGAAGTGGTGTATAAAAGTATCAGACAAGGGCATATAAGAAAATCCAGTTCTTAAGATATGTGCCATCTAATTTGAAATACAGGTAAATTTTGAAGTATTATAATCATTAAACATGAACAGTAAACTTTGTATGCAATAATTATTGGTGTATACATTAGAGTAAATTTGAAAAATAGATTTTAGATCTCATACTTTGGTCTCTATTATCATCTGTGTTGACAATACATTTGATATTGCAATTACTCTTTTTGAACACAAGATGGTGACGCTGACCTGAAATGTTTCCTGCATGTAGGATGTATGGCTTTCATTTATTTTAATCATCAATTGCATTTTAATTTATTCATTTATTTTACCTATTGATTGAAGTATAGTTGATTTACAGTATTATGTTAGTTTCAGATGTGCAGTATAGTGATACAATATTTTTAAATTTATCCTCCATTAACAGTTATCAGAATATAATGATTATAATCCTCAGTACTACACAATATATTTTTGTTGTTTATCTATTTTGTACATAGTAGTTTGTGTTTCTTAATCTGATCATGGCATCCCGTCCCAACACTTCATGGGAAATAGATGGGGAAACAATGGAAACAGTGTCAGACTTTATTTTAGGGGGCTCCCAAATCACTGCAGATGGTGACTGCAGCCATGAAATTAAAAGACTCTTGCTCCTTGTAAGGAAAGGTGTGACCAACCTAGACAGCATATTAAAAAGCAGAGACATTACTTTGCCAATAAAGGTCTGACTAGTCTATGGGGTCACCCAGAGTCAGACACGACTGAAGCAACTTAGCAGCAGCAGCAGCAGCAGTCAAAGCTATGGTTTTTCAGGTTGTCATGTATGGATGTGAGAGTTGGACTATAAAAAAAGATGAGCACCAAAGAATTGATGCTTTTGAACTGTGGTATTGGAGAAGACTCTTGAGAGTCTCTTGGACTGCATGGAGACCCAACCAGTCTATCCTAAAGGAAATCGGTCCTGAATACTTATTGGAAGGACTGATCCTGAAGCTGAAACTCCAATATTTTGGCCACCTGATGCAAAGGACTGACTCGCTAGAAAAAATCCTGATGCTGGGAAAGATTGAAGGCGGGAGGAGAAGGGGATAACAGATGATGAAATGGTTGGATGGTATCCCCAACTCTATGAACATGAGTTTCAGTAAACTCTGGGAATTGGTGACAGACAGGGAACCCTGGCATGCTGCAGTTGATGGGGGTCGCAAAGAGTCGGACATGACTAAGTGATTGAACTGAACTCTTCTGAGTTTGTATTTCTTAATACTATACTAACATACCCTCTCCCCTCTTCTCTTTTCCCACTGGTAACCACTGGTTTTTTTTCTGTATATGTGAATATGTTGCTCCTTTGCTATATGAATTCATTTGTATTGCTTTTTAGATTACACTTATAAGTTGTATCATAACAGTCTTTATTTGTATCTTATTTCATTTTATATAAATAGCTCACACAGCTCAATATCAAAAAAACTTACAACCCAAATAAAAAATGGGCAGAAGACCTGAATAGACATTTTTCCAAAGAAGACACATAGATAGCTAACAGACACTTGAAAAGATGTTCAACCTCACTAATTATTAGAGAAATGCAAATAAAAACCATAATGAGATATCACCTCACACTTCTCAGAATGGCTGTCATCAAAAAGTTTACAAACAATAAGTGTTGGAGAGGATGTGGAGAAAAGGGAACCCTTACACTGATGGCATCTGGTCCCATCACTTCATGGGAAATAGATGGGGAAACAGTGGAAACAGTGTCAGACTCTATTTTGGGGGGCTCCAAAATCACTGCAGATGGTGATTGCAGCCATAAAATTAAAAGATGCTTACTCCTTGGAAGGAAAGTTATGACCAACCTAGATAGCATATTAAAAAACAGAGATATTACTTTGCCAACAAAGGTCTGTCTAGTCAAGGCTATGGTTTTTCCAGTGGTCATGTATGGATGTGAGAATTGGACTGTGAAGAAAGCTGAGCATCGAAGAATTGATGCTTTTGAACTGTGGTGTTGGAGAAGACTCTTGCAAGTCCCTTGGACTGCAAGGAGATCCAACCAATCCATCCTAAAGGAGACCCGTACTCTAGTCAAGGCTATGGTTTTTCCAGTGGTCATGTATGGATGTGAGAATTGGACTGTGAAGAAAGCTGAGCATCGAAGAATTGATGCTTTTGAACTGTGGTGTTGGAGAAGACTCTTGCAAGTCCCTTGGACTGCAAGGAGATCCAACCAATCCATCCTAAAGGAGACCCGTACTGGGTGTTCATTCAAAGGACTGATGCTGAAGCTGAAACTCCAATACTTTGGCCACCTGATGCAAAGCGTTAACTCATTGGAAAAGTCTCTGATGCTGGGAGGGATTGGGGGCAGGAGGAGAAGGAGACGACAGAGGATGAAATGGCTGGATGTCATTACCAACTTGATGCACATGAGTTTGGGTGGACTCCGGGAGTTGGTGATGGACAGGGAGGCCTGGTGTGCTGCGATTCATGGGGTTGCAAAGAGTCAGACACGACTGAGCGACACTGATGGNAGAAGGAGACGACAGAGGATGAAATGGCTGGATGTCATTACCAACTTGATGCACATGAGTTTGGGTGGACTCCGGGAGTTGGTGATGGACAGGGAGGCCTGGTGTGCTGCGATTCATGGGGTTGCAAAGAGTCAGACACGACTGAGCGACACTGATGGTTAGACTGTAAATTGTAGTCATTATGGAAAACAATATAGATATTCCTCAAAAAATCTAAGAATAGAGTTACTGTATGATCCAGCAAGCAATTCTACTCCTGGATATATATCCTAAAAAAAAGTGTACAAACTCAATTTCCAAGAAGATGCATGCATCCCAGTATTCATATTATTCAAGATATGAAATAAATATTCACAATAGCTAAAATATACACACAATGGATATTACTTGGGATCTGCTGCTGTTAGAGGCTTCTCCTCTGCAGCTAATAAATGAATAGCTTAAAAGCCTGAGTGGAATTGGTATTGCTTTAAAAAGTAGTTGAGGACTTCCCTGTGGCTTAGTGGTAAAGAACCCATCTGCCAAGTGCAGGAGACATGGGTTCTATCCCTGGTCCAGGGAGAGCCCCTGTGCCATGGATTAGTAAAGCTCATGTACCACAACTACTGAGCCTGTGCTTTAGAGCCTGGGAGCCACAACTCCTGAGCCCATGCGGTGGGCTAGTGAAGCCCCGCACACCCTAGAACCCATGCTCCCCAACAGGAGAAGCCACAGTGAGAAGCCAGTGCACCACAGCTAGAGTAGCCCCCACTAGCTGCAACTAGAGAAAAGCCTGTGCAGCAACGAAAACCCAGCCCAGCCAAAAGTAAATAAAATTATTAAAAAAAAAAAAAAACAGTGGCTGAAATTTTTGTCTCTTCTTCTGTATAGCTTACTTAACAGTGATTTACGTTTAATTGCAGGTTCATGTGGAGAAGGCAATGGCACCCCACTCCAGTACTCTTGCCTGGAAAATCCCATGGATGGAGGAGCTTGGTAGGCTGCAGTCCATGGGGTCGCTAAGAGTCGGACACGACTGAGCGACTTCACTTTCACTTTTCACTTTGATGCATTGGAGAAGGAAATGGCAACCCACTCCAGTGTTCTTGCCTGGAGAATCCCAGGGATGGGGGAGCCTGGTGGTCTGCTGTCTATGGGGTTGCACAGAGCTGGACACAACTAAAGTGACTTAGTAGCAGCAGCAGCAGCAGGTTTATCTAAGTTTGGGTTTGGACGAGTTGAGAACATTAAGAAAATGGGAATTTGAACAGTGTAGAAAGAATAGTCATTAGGCATATATTGTGCACCAGGCATGTGCTGGGGAATTTGCATATATTATCTAAGTGATTCTTGTTCAGTGTAAGCAATCTATATTTTACACAGTACCAGTGTATTCCTTTGGAGAAGGAAATGGCAACCCACTCCATTATCCTTGCCTGGAGAATCCCATGGACAGAGCAGCCTTATGGACTGCAGTCCATGGGTTCGCGAAGAGTCAGACATGACTGAAGGGACTTAGGACGCAGTGTATTCCTTAGCTTGATAAATTGCAGGATTCGTAGTGTGTTCTGTCTCATAAGAACTATGGTATACCATCCATTTAGTATCCTGTTTTAGTGAAGTTATCAATCTTTGTCTTTTTTTTAATAAAAAATTTCTTATATGGTTAAATATATCCTTATCATATGTATAGCCACTCTAATCCTAGGTGTTTGTCCAACAGAAATTAAAATATTTGTCCACACGAAGACCTTTAAGTTAAACTTTTTAAAGCAGCTTTGTTTGCAATTACCAAAACAGGCCCAAATGTCTATCAGTTGATGAATGGATAAAGAACTTACGTTCCTACAGTGAAGTACTGTTCAGCTATAAAAAGACAAACTGATACATGCAACAAAATGAATGGAATCTTAGAATTGTCATGCTGGATAAAAGAAGACAGGCTACGCAATGTCCCATTCATGGGACACTGTTCAAAAGGCAGGATGCTGCTGCTGCTCCTGCTAAGTTGCTTCCGTTGTGTCCTACTCTGTGCGACCCCATAGATGGCAGCCCACCAGGCTCCACTGTCCCTGGGATTCTCCAGGCAAGAACACTGGAGTGGGTTGCCATTTCCTTCTCCAATGCATGAAAGTGAAAAGTGAAAGTGAAGTCACTCAGTTGTGTCTGACTCTTCACAACCCCATGGACTGCAGCCAGGTTCCTCCGTCCATGGGCTTTTCCAGTCAAGAGTACTGGAGTGGGGTGCCATTGCTTTCTCCAAAAGGCAGGATGATAGGATCAGAAATTGGATTTGATAGTTGGAGGGAAGGGCCATGGACCACAGAGGGCAATGAGGAAACTTTCTGGAATGATGGAAGTTTGTATTTTGGTTATATATATTTTATAGTTTTTATTTTGGATATATATATTTTTTAGTTTGTATTTTGGTTATACTGATGATCAATCAAACTGTATGTGTTTGTCAAAATGTTTCTCTCTATAAAACTAAAAATAGAGAATTTTACACTATTTAAAGTGAATTTCAATAAATGTGACCATTAAACAGATTTGGGGGGGGGGGAAAAAAGCAACATGTTTTAATTGTAAATGCAAAGGAAGAAAGGTCAACTTTATTTCAGCAACAGTTACTTCCCAGTAGTACATTTTTGGAGGTAAAGCCTCACACATCCTGGCTCTTTTCCTAGCGTTTGTCTTCTGATAACCCATTTATGTAGACCTTCCTCTGTCAATGCCTCAGTAAGCTCAGAACTACCTCAGCAGATTTTGCTCTCAGACATTGCTACCCAGCTTTGAAGGCAGAAGTAGGTGTTAGAATTTTGATGCTGGGACAATTAGAGAATTTGGTTTCTTAACAAAAATTTGGCAAACTAGAGATTTTACAAATAAATATTTTAGAGAAGTTATTAAATACCAAAGTCAGTTAACTTGTTACACATGTATCATGGACAATTTTTAATCTAGTTTTTGTTGTGATAAAGTGTAACTAAAATTATGATAATATACTTCTCCTTCTTATTTTTTTTAAACACTAAATTATACTCTTGTCTCCTGGAGGGGACAGTGCAAGTGAATCAGATCAGTGCTTTAGACCAGTCATTATACTGCATATCAAGTAATAGTGTTTACTTTCTAGTAACCTTTTAATCTCTTATGCCAATAAAATTTATGGTCCAAAGGTTACATATTTGATGACAGACTTATTTAGTTATATTTTGTTAAGGAGAAAAGAAGTATAAGTCAATCATAATACTCATACCTTTTGGAAATCTTGATTCTCAAACTTTTTTGTATTAAAATACAAAAAAGGGGTTATGATCTAATAAAAACAAGAAGTGGTATAGTTTATGTAAGTAGACAGGTGAAGGAAGTTAAATGTTAATGTGTGGGGCAGTAAGCAAAATTATATTTTTAAGTACATTTTAGCATACTTTTGGAGATTTAAGAGTTCTCCTTCATTAGTCCTTTATTTTCAGGCTTAATGATGTACTCATTTCCTCCTCTGGATAAAATGTAGGTGTGCTCTTTCAAAGGCCGGTGGAAGGCTGATATTTTATTGAGTGCAGCAACTTTATGAGGTTGGCACTGTTATTGCCCCTGGTTTACAGTTGAGGAAACTATTACTTTAAAAGACTTAAGCAAATTGCCTGCTTTACTGGAGCTGACAGTTTAACAATTTACACAATTTCCAAACTCACACACCTAACCACTAACTAAATTAATTCTTAAATTCTGTATCACACTTAATGTGTTTGAATTGTTTGCTTATTTAGTACTTTGATCAGCTTCTGCATTTGCCTTTATTTATTTGAATTCAGTCTCTTATATTTGCATCATATTACCAGATGGCTGGTAGTGCTACGTGTGTGTGTGTGTTCTCTCTCACAAAAACTATGGGATAACATTAGCTAGTGTAGTACCTTCTGTCCCAGTTTGAGTGAGTCTCCAATTTTCACTTAAAAGAGAGAGGGAAAGGGAAAGAGAAAAGACAAAAGAAAACAGGGAGGGAGAAGTGGAGTTTGCATGGGTCGTATTTGTTGTAATTATGTTTCGTTTATTTGAGTTAGTTGATTAGAATTGAAAAAGTAAATATTTGCAAGTAGGTGATTAATTTGCTTTTATTCTTGAAGGAAATTTTAACTGAAGACTTAAGCCAATTAGATATAGATAAACTTAAGAAGAGATTGGAAAACTCCTGTGCTGATTGCATGTTTTTTATACATTAAGTTTTATTGGAACACAGCCACACTGATTGCTTGTTTGGCTGACAGTCTGAAAATGTTTATTGTCTGACCCTTGAAGAAAACCCCTGAAAAAATTTTGGGACCCAAACTGTTCAGATAAACTATTTATGGCTTGGATTGTCATACAATAAATAGTTATTGAACATCGTTTATGTGCCAGGCCATGAGATAAGTGATGGAGAGGCAAAACTAATGTTCTACAAACATGTTTGACTCTCACTTTTATTACTAATTATAACACCAGTTGCAGAAGGGTAGTAGGAGTTATTAGAGCTATGAAATACTCATAAGACAGATCTAATTTCTGAAGCAGTAATAATACTGAATCTCTTAGGCAATACCCTTATCAGTTATGACACTATCAGTTCAGTTCAGTTCAGTCGCTCAGTCGTGTCCGACTCTTTGCAACCCTATGAATCGCAGCACGCCAGGCCTCCCTGTCCATCACCAACTCCCGGAGTTCACTCAGACCCACATCCATCAAGTTGGTGATGCCATCCAGCCATCTCATCCTCTGTCATCCTCTTCTCCTCCTGCCCCCAATCCCTCCCACCATCAGTCTTTTCCAGTGAGTCAGCTCTTCGCATGAGGTGGCCAAAATACTGGAGTTTCAGCTTTAGCGTCATTCCTTCCAAAGAACACCCAGGACTGATCTCCTTAAGAATGGACTGGTTGGATCTCCTTGCAGTCCAAGGGACTCTCAAGAGTCTTCTCCAACACCACAGTTCAAAAACATCAGTTCTTTGGCGCTCAGCCTTCTCCACAGTCCAACTCTCACATCCATACATGACCAATGGAAAAACCATAGCCTTGACTAGACGGACCTTAGTCGGCCAAGTAATGTCTCTGCTTTTGAATATACTATCTAGGTTGGTCATAACTTTTCTTCCAAGGAGTAAGCGTCTTTTAATTTCATGGCTGCAGTAACCATCTGCAGTGATTTTGGAGCCCCAAAAAATAAAGTCTGACACTGTTTCCACTGTTTCCCCATCTATTTCCCATGAAGTGATGGGACTGGATGCCATGATCGTCGTTTTCTGCATGTTGAGCTTTAAGCCATCTTTTTCACTCTCATCTTTCACTTTCATCAGGAGGCTTTTTAGTTCCTCTTCACTTTCTGCCATAAGGGTGGTATCATCTGCATATCTGAGGTTATTGGTATTTCTCCTGGCAATCTTGATTCCAGCTTGTGTTTCTTCCAGTCCAGCATTTCTCATGATGTACTCTGCATAGAAATTAAATAAGCAGGGTGACAATATAAAGCCCTGTCGTACTCCTTTTCCTATTTGGAACCAGTCTGTTGTTCCATGTCCATTTCTAACTGTTGCTTCCTGACCTGCATACAGATCTCTCAAGAGGCAGATTAGGTGGTCTGGTATTTCCATCTCTCTCAGAATTTTCCAGTTTATTGTGATCCACACAGTCAAAGGCTTTGGTGTAGTCAATAAAGCAGAAATAGATGTTTTTCTGGAACTCTCTTGCTATTTCCATGATCCAGCGGATGTTGGCAATTTGATTTCTGGTTCCTCTGCCTTTTCTAAAACCAACTTGAACATTTGGAAGTTCACGGTTCACGTATTGCTGACGCCTGGCTTGGAGAATTTTGAGCATTACTTTACTAGCATGTGAGATGAGTGCAGTTGTGCGGTAGTTTGAGCATTCTTTGGCATTGCCTTTCTTTGGAATTGTAATGAAAACTGACCTTTTCCAGTCCTGTGGCCACTACTGAGTTTTCCAAATTTGCTGTCATATTGAGTCCAACACTTTCACAGCATCATCTTTCAGGATTTGAAGTAGCTCTACTAGAATGCCTTCACCTCCACTAGCTTTGTTCGTAGTGATGCTTTCTAAGGCCCACTTGACTTCACATTCCAGGATGTCTGGCTCTAGATGAGTTATCACACCATCGTGATTATCCTGGTCGTGAAGATCTTTTTTGTACAGTTCTTCTGTGTATTCTTGCCACCTCTTCTTAATATATTCTGCTTCTGTTAGGTCCTTGCCATTTCTGTCCTTTATCAAGCCCATCTTTGCATGAAATGTTCCCTTGGTATCTCGAATTTTCTTGAAGAGATCCCTAGTCTTTCCCATTCTGTTGTTTTCCTCTATTTCTTTGCATTGATTGCTGAAGAATGCTTTCTTATCTGTTCTTGCTATTCTTTTGAATTCTGCATTCAGATGCTTATATCTTTCCTTTTTTCCTTTGCTTTTCGCTTCTCCTTTTCACAGCTATATGTAAGGCCTCTCCAGACAGCCATTTTGCTTTTTTGCATTTCTTTTCCATGGGGATGGTCTTGATCCCTGTCTCCTGTACAGTGTCAGCAACCTCATTCCATAGTTCATCACGCACTCTAGTTCTTAGGCGCTTAGTGCTATGACACCATAGATACTTTAGTTCCTTTTCTCTGGTTTTCCCGATTCTCTTCTAGGCTACTCAGTTGTTTATACACACACAGACACACACACATAATTTACTATCATATAGTTTACTTACAGTGTTTATTACTCTCTATCTCTCCTTGTCCCAGTGTTAACTCCATAAAGGCAAGGATTTCTGTTCTGTTTACTGATGTATTTCAAGTACCTGGATGACATAGTAAGCAGTTAGCATGAAGCAGACCTGCCTTACATACTCTTCTTAATAGCTATATTAGCTTACTTGGAAAGCATCAGTGTTTTCATATCAGCTATAATTTTGTTGATTGAAAATGAAAAAGATTTGCAGGGCTAAATTGTGTATCTTTTTGTTTTATATGTTCTTTAAAAGTTAGATAACTGTTTAGTTAAAATCGTTTTGTGTAGTTGAGTAAAATTATTTTTTGAAAAGAAAAGTGCACACTTTCATGTGCACAATTAAAACTTATGTTAACTGTTCTGATAACCTTGAGGAACTATTGTGGTTGCATGTTTAATTGCTGTTAAAAATATTTCTCATAGAACCTCTTTTTCTCTCTGTTATATTTGTAAGTATGTTTTGCTGATAGTTGATTACTCTGCCTGCATAGTTTGCAAAATTAGTAAGGAGAACGGTATTCTGAAGCCAAGTTTCCATGAGTTGATATTTCACATTCACTTTTGTGACCTGAACCTGTATTCCTTCAGACAGAGAGAAAAGCCAAATGTTCTCATAAGCAGTGGGGATTTTCTTCATGGAAAACAAAGACGTAAAAGTGTATTCCAGATAAAAGTATAATGTGTATATGAAATATTATAGGTAAATCTACCAATATAAATATGAATAAATGCTTTTAAGCATTTCATTATAGGATTTTGTCTTGGTATTATTTTTAAGGTAAAAATTAAAATAAAAATTGAATATATGAAGGGAATCAGAAAAATCCAGAAATATTACGATTAATTGAGCTGGCAACAGCATCTGTAATTCTAATGACCCTGGAAAGTAGTATTTCTCTTTACAGAGATGAGAAAATTTATGTTCAGGGAGATTAATAGCTTGCCATGGTTGAAGAACTAATAATTAATAAAGGCAGTATTGTTCGGTAGGACTTTTTGTCTCTGAATACCTTATTTATCCTATAGCATGTCAGTTTCTCCTATATTGTCGTGATGTACCCCCCTAATAACTATATTGATACTTCATTTAAAATTTTACATATTGTACATTTTCACTCTATTAAAATTTAAGTTTTTGTAACACAGTGTGCTTCTAAATAACCTGGAAAGGGTGTTCCATGAAAGGAAATGGTTTCCTAATTTCAGGGAGTGGTGCATGGAGGAAATAAATGCCTCCTTATCTTTCATTTTAAAGCTAAAGCCATTGCTTTCCAATTTTCAGCTTACATATATTCTTCCATTTTACCTCTCTCATCTCACTAGCATACTAGGCATTATATAGCCCACATATACACATGCCCATAATCACAGTATGATTTTCAAAATATTTTATTTAAAATATTTAATATTTCAAAAGTTTTTAATTGAAAGTACTGTGTATAAGAACATTGACCAAAGACATCTTTATTATATAAACTGAATGCTGAAGAAAGTGGGATGTTTTATGGTACTTTTTATGACTGTAGTATATATTGTTCATATCTTTAACTGGAATTAGCCAGCCATGTTAGCCAAGAAATTGAGATAACATAATTAAGTAGCCCTTTATATAAAATTCACTTCTACTTTTACTAAATTCAGATGTTTAGTTGTTTTAAGAATAAATACTTCAGTTCATTTAGTGAGTTTTCCATTTTTAAAGCATTAAGAAATAATGTATTGTTTTCACTGAGACTTGAGGGTATAAGACCTATGAGCCCTTGTAATCTGGTTTAGTATAAAATTTGATGTTATCTTGTTATATAGACATCTACATTCTCAAATAGCTTTCAGATTTTACGTTTATTAAAGACACTGAAAAGGCTTGTTAAACTTCTTACTTGATGAAAGGGTGAGAAACCAAAGGGCAGTGAAGGAATTAGTATTTCTGATAATGGTTATACATTCAAGTCTTGTGGTAGCATATAGAACTGAATTCTAGTCTTAAAAAATTGGGAAATTTAAGTTTTAATATTATATTTGATTCTCTAACTTTTAAGTGACTCTTTATAGCTGCCTCTCATTTCTGCCTCTTTTTCATCACAAATTTAACTTTTCCCCTTTTAGAGTAGATCATAAAACCAAAAAAGAGTGAAAGGTTAATTATAATAGTGTAGTAAAATTATTTTGTATGTATTTAAACATTAATGTGTGTGTGTATGTGTGTGTTTAGTTGCTTAGTTATGTCTGATTCTTTGTGACCCCATGGACTGTAGCCCCCCCCAGGCTCCTCTGTCCATGGGATTTCCCAGGCAAGAATACTGGAATGGGTTGCCATTTCCTTCTCAAGGGGATTTTCCTGACCCAGGGCTTGAACCCACGTCTCCTGTGTCTCCTGCATTGACAGGCAGATTCTTTACCCATTAAGCAATTAACCCAAATATGACATATTTAAACATTATTTAAATGTTAATTCTTATTATAATATTAATGATTGCAATGATAGAGGACCTTATGGATACTGTTTATTAATACCAAGGATTGCCTTAAACTAATATCTGTTGAATGAGTATATGACTGAATGACTGTATGAATTTAGAGCTCTGGGCTCCTCCCTTTGAATGGATGGTCCTTCTCCTTGGTTTTGAAAATATTATTTCAAAAAACAGCTTAATGGTTTTTTTTAGTTATTTTATATAAATGCCAAAGAGAAACCATGGAGTCCTCCTAAAGACAAATGAGGTAAAGAAAAGCCCCCAAAATTGATGAGCTAAATTGTTAATTTCTGTTTGTTTTCTATGTTCCTCAGTTCATGGAAATTAAAATTCAGGTATGGAGGCAGTCTTCTTGAGTTTTTTGTTTGAGTCTGTCAAATTTGTTCTTTCTATATCAGACAGTAATACTGCTCAAGATGATTCTTGATTTAAGGATTTTTTTTTTTGTATTTCATATTTGTCTATTTATCAGTTAAGTCATATGAAACTTAATTACTTCCATCATTCAGATCTCAGTTTCTTTTCCATCAGAGAAATAGTGGTATGGAATCATTTTGTGTAAATAGTTGGCCACAAGTACAAAGATAGAAACTTAAATACAGAATAATAAATTTGTATTCTTCTTTATCTGATTCCCAAGCATTAACATTTTTTCTTCTGGTACTAGTGTTTTTAAGAGTCTTCGAAAGTGTCCTGGGGCACAGAAATTCTGTTTAAATATTTCCATGTGCTTTATTTTCTTGATATTTTAATTTTGCAGAATGAATTTGCCATTATACTTTTGATGAAGTTAGTATCTATATAGTATCTTTAGATTATTATTTCCTTGATTTAGAGGATAATTTGAATGTTAGAGTTTTTTAAATACATGTACATAGATGGCTATTAGTAATCAGATTTGGTTTGCAACTAATCTACTGTAATTTAGTTATCAGGAGCTAGTGGGGAGTCATTCACATATTTTTATTTCCTATGTCATGTACTTACAAATATTTGATGGTCTTCATTGGCTTTTTTCTCTGATGTGTTTTGAACTTCAAAAAATGAAGCACTACATACTTATCTCTCTGTATGTGCATTTTCTTGTGTTTATATTGGTTTTAAGTAATCTACTAACGTTTAAGTGTACATTTAAAAATGATAGTCCTTCCAAAAGCTTTGCTTGGAGTCTTTGCTGGGAGGACAATTTAGAGGGATGAAGAGGGTCGCTTGCTTTTCTGTTTATCATTTTCCCAGACAAATGCATGGAGACAGGCTGCTGATAGGATAGGAGAAAAACAACAAAAACAAATACAGTGCTTTGGCCTGGAACTGAATTGTATTATCTGCACTGTCAGCTAGAGTCTTTGCTCACTTACCCAGACAATCTCTACAGGGATTAAAACATCCCCCTGCATTAGTAATAGCCTTTAGTATGCTGCAGCCTCATATCCAGTTAAAAATAAATCAAGCTATAAACAGTTTTTAATAGCTTGCAAAATCCTCACTAGTTCAGCCTTTGAGGAGAATGATTATGCTGAAAAATCAAACATGAGTGTCAGTAATTAAATTACTAATTACCTGTATTTCATTTTTAGTTTCCATATATAGCTCCTTACAACCCCCGCTTTGAGCCTGACTCAGAAGGTTGACATTTTGTCATCTTTGTCAGAGTTAACGAGAAAAACATGAGCCCTTACAGTAATGGGTACACTGGTAATTCAAGACTATTTTTAGGACATTTCTCTTATTTTTAGATTTATAAGAATTTTGACTCTATAAGAAAGTTTAGAGGGAGAGATTTATAGAAACAAATAAGAGAAAAACTTCAAAAGATGCTGTAAACCAACAGAAACTATTAGAACCAGATTCTTTGTTAATGTCTGAGCTATCCAAAAGCTGATTATCTATTCTTTCCTCTAAAATTGTAAATAATGGGGATTTTGTAATCTTCTCTAGCAGTGATTCTCAACCTGGTGATTCCTACTCACCACACCCCTTGGACGTTTGACAATGTCTGAAGACATTTTTGGTTGTTGCAAGTAGAGTGGTGATATTGACATCCAGTAGATAGAGAGCAGGGCTGCTGCTGGACATCCTATAATGTACAAGGGAGCTCCCATAACAAATATAATCTAGCCAAAAAGTCAGTCATGTTGAGGGAGAAAAATCTTGCTCTCAAGTATGAATTTTATCCTGATGGTAATTTTCCAAAATGAATAGCCACATTGATACTTAGAATGTTTTATAGGGAGATTTTGTTTGATTTGTTTGAATTACTAAGAAGAGAGAAAAGAGAGTTTAGATGTTGATTTGGGGGCTTACGGACATGGTAAATATAAATATTCTTTGAAAAATATTCATGGAGACAATATGGTGATCTCATGATACAGAGAAATGAAAATCTTATCATAGAAAGGTGAGAAATTTTGTGTAACTTCTTACCTTCACAAATATAAAAGGAAGCGTCTACTTTGTAGGAGATGAGGTTGTAAAGAATTTTTTCTTTATTGATGCTTAAATAATTTAATTAAAAAATAATAATATGTAAAATTAATTCTCTTAGAATATTCAGCAGCCTGAAGCTTTGAATTTACTTCATAGTTGAGACTATGGGTAATTTATTTAATGTCTAAGCCTCAGTTAACATATCTGGAAGTTATGTGGTTATTTTATACTTGTCACATGGATGTTTGCTAATTTGTACTGACCCTGAACTTTTCTCGGATGAATTAAAAGAATTGTCCAACCTTTACCTAATTGATTGTTGCTTGCAGTGTAAGAAGTAGGCATTTCCTTGTTCATTCCACCAGTGGAGCTGTTGTACCTCCATTCATTTTCATCATTATCTACTAAATCACAGTAATTTGCAGTAGGAGGAAGTATATGTAAACCACACATGTATAAACACAAACACATCTAGTAACTTAGTGGTAGAGAAGTTAGAGACTGACAAAAGGTGTTTATATTGCCTTCCAGAGATCTAGGTTTTTGGAACCTGGCCTGTTTCCAGGGTATTTCTATTATAGCTGTAGAGGTTTGTGGCAGTATTACATTGAGAAGAGCATATAGCCTCTTAAGAGATTTAATAATATTCCATCCATTGTATGTCCCCAACATACATTGGGGACTAAATGTAAGTGATCTCCTTAATGCCACAATATGTAAAAAATTGCAATTGACCTTGTTTTTAAATAGTTGTATTGTTTGCCATACTTCCTGTGCTCCATTAACTGAATACATTTTATGACAGTTAAGCTTACTGTAGAGGGTGAAAAAAAAAAGCAAATGGAAGTTACAAATTATATCAGGTCACTTACTTTTGTTTCATGTTTAAGACATTGGCTCTTTCATGGAGACATGCAGGAAATCTACATTTCTGTCACCACCAAAACTCTTCATAGGATTTTGGTTTTGTTTTGTTTCTTTAAATTACGGGACCAGCCAGAGCTGTGAAGTTAGTACAGAGAAAAATGGTATCTCAGTTAGAGGTGAAAAATGACATTTGATGATTTCTTTAAGAGTGTAATGTATAAAATAAATTTTTTCACTGATAACAGAAAGCAAAATAATAAATATCTTCTTATCCTGTATTCTATGTATATTTGAGTTACTTTTCACCTTAAAGACTATTTTACATGATATTTTGATATCCTGTAATATAGATCCAAAAGATCTAAAGTGTTTAGAAAGACCTGTATGCTGATATCTTGCTCCTACCTCTGTATTCCAATCTTGTCTTTCTCTCCTGATTTTTATTAGTCTCTTTCTTCTTCCAATGCTGTTTTTAATGCAAGCAAATATGCATATATTTTACTTCTTACACCCATGTTTCCCTCAGTTCAGGTCAGTTCAGTCTCTCAGTCGTGTCTGACTCTTTGCGACCTCATTAACTGCACTATGTCAGGTTTCCCTGTCCATCACCAACTCCCAGAGCGTGCTCAAACTCATGTCCATTAAGTCAGTGATGCCATCCAACCATCTCATTCTCTGTACTCCCCTTCTCCACCAGCCTTCAAACTTTCCCAGCATTAGGGTCTTTTCTAATGAATCAGTTCTTCATATCAGGTAGCCAAAATATTAGAGTTTCCAGCTTTTGCATCAGTTCTTCCAATGAATATTCAGAACTGATTTCCTTTAGGATGGACTGGTTGGATCTCCTTGCAGTCCAAGGGACTCTCAAGAGTCTCCTCCAACACCACAGTTCAAAAGCATCAATTCTACACTCAGCTTTCTTTATGGTCCAATTCTCAAATCTGCACATGACTACTGGAAAAACCATAGTTTTAACTATATGGACCTTTGTCAGCAAAGTAATGTCTTTGCTTTTTAATATTCTGTCTAGGTTTGTCATAGCTTTTAATCCAAGGAGGAAGTGTCTTTTAATTTCATTGGCTGCAGTCACCATCTGCAGTGATTTTAGACCCCAAGAAAGTATTCTCTCACTCTTTCCACTGTTTCTCCATCTATTTGCCATGAAGTGATGGGACCAGTTGCCATGATCTTCGTTTTTTGAATGTTGAGTTTTAAGCCATCTTTTTCACTCTCCTCTTTCACTTTCAACAAGAGCCGCTTTAGTTCCTCTTCACTTTCTGCCATAGGGTGGTGTCATCTGCATATCTGAGGTTATTGATATTTCTTCTGGCAATCTTGATTCCAGCTTGTGCTTCATCCAGCATGGCATTTCGCATGGTGTACTCTGCATGTAAGTTAAATAAACAGGGTGACTGTATACAGCCTTGACATATGCCTTTCCCAATTTGAAACCAGTCCATTGTTCATTGTCCGGTTCTAACTGTTGCTCTTGACCTGCATAAATATTTCTCAGGAGACAGGTAAAGAAAGAAGTAAAGTGAAGTTGCTCAGTCATGTCTGATTTTTTGCAACCCCATGGACTGTAGCCCACCAGGCTCCTCCGTCCATGGGATTTTCCAGGCAAGAGTACTGGAGTGGGTTGCCGTTTCCTTCTCCAGAGGATCTTCCTGACCCAGGGATCGAACCTGGGTCTCCCACATTATCAGCAGACACTTTACTGTCTGAGCCACCAGACAGGTAATGTGGTCTGGTATTCCCGTCTCTTAAAGAATTTTCACAGTTTGTTGTGATCCACACAGTCAAAGGCTTTAGCATAGTCAATAAAGCATAAGTAGATATGTCTCCCACAAATACATGAAATGTAGAAAAATGCATACTACTCAGTCCTTTGCTTTTTTCCTTTAGCTTTGTATGTTAAAGAGCTTTCCTTATCAGTCTATGGGTATTTTCCTATGCTTTTGCAGGTACACAGACACAATTACATATAAATAGTCCCCTACTGATGGACACTTGGGCTGTTGCCAATCTTTTGCCATACCTAACAGTTCCCCTGGAGACGGAAATGGCAACCCACTCCAGTATTCTTCCTGGAGAATTCCATAGACAGAGAAGCCTGTGGTGGGCTACAGTCCATGGGATCGCAAACAACTAACACTTTCACTTTCTTTTTCAACAGTACCTCAAAGAATAACCTTCTCCAAGAATTATTTTGTACTATACGCATTTGTTGTAAAGTCAATTTGCTGTCTCTCTTGATTGGCTTTCTATAAGCAAGAATGTTCCCTTTTTTCTTGTTTTTAGCACTATGAACTTAGGAATTCTTACTTTATTCACTTTTGAGTTTTTACCAGTATTTATCTTGATGTTCAAATTGTCCCAATTTAGGCCACTTGGATCACCTTCCACTCCCATACTCTTTTGTTTTATCTCCATCATTCTTTTTTATGTTCTTTCTGGCAAAATGTGTTCTGGACTAATAATCCTGAAATCTGCCACTTCTTCAAGAGGAACTGATTCCTTTTGATGGAAAACAGTATTTAGAAGCCAAGTTGAGCATACTAAGTGTGTTTATAGCTACTGCAATGTCCAGGTCCAATTTAAACTAAATTTTTAGTTTCAAGTTTGGGGGCTATGTGTGTAGTCTTATTAAGACTCATGATTATCAGTTCTGTGGAGAGTCTTTTTTTCTTTATTTCTCTTTTACATAAGGCTATGAACAAAGGTCCGTCTCAGTCAAGGCTGTGGTTTTCCAGTAGTCATGTATGGATGTGAGAGTTGGACTGTGAAGAAAGCTGTGTCGAAGAATTGACGCTTTTGAACTGTGGTATTGGAGAAGACTCTTGTGAGTCCCTTGGACTGCAAGGAGATCCACCCAGTCCATTCTAAAGGAGATCAGTCCTGGGTGTTCTTTGGAAGGAATGATGCTAAAGCTGAAACTCCAGTACTTTGGCCACCTCATGCGAAGAGTTGACTCACTGGAAAAGACTCTGATGCTGGGAGGGATTGGGGGCGGAAGGAGAAGGGGACGACAGAGGATGAGATGGCTGGATGGCATCACTGACTCGATGGACGTGAATCTGAGTGAACTCCGGGAGATGGTGATGGACAGGGAGGCCTGGCGTGCTGCGATTCATGGGGTTGCAAAGAGTTGGACACAACTAAGCGACTGAACTGAACTGATGATGCCATATCCTAGAGTCTCCCTCTGTAGCCTGGGTTAGGCAGTGTTGACCTATTTACAATGTCCATTTGGGGCTCACTTCTTTTTGTACTCTCTCTGATTCAGCCATCCTCGAAGGCAAGGCCCTTGATTTTTTTGTTGTTGTTCTTTTTAAACCTTCACAGATATATGGGAGTCATTAGTTTCTGGATTACAAGGAATCCTCAGATATACTCAAGGCAAATGCCTGCTCTAGAGTTAGCTATTTTTCATTAGCTTACCTCTGTAAATTTGTATTTTTCTTTTTGTTTCTCGAGAATTCTCTTATATTGCTGTCACTTTTTAAAGAGATGGTTTTTTAATTTTGTGTTTGATATTTTTAGGTGCTGATAACTTAGGTTTTCTTTATGTTGGGAAAAATACAGCTCTATAATTTTAAAATTAGATATAGTTGAAGCTTTCTTCAACAATATAGGATTTTGCTTAAAGAAATTATTTATAAAAATATTAAAGCAAAAATTCAGGTAGAGTGTCTTAGAAATAAGGAACTATTTATGAAGAGTTATAATTGACTAATTTAGTGCTGAAAGTTAGAAGATAATCCTAGGTGTGATCAAGTTTCTTGCATTATTTCAACAGGTTATTTTTTTCTACCATTTCATTCCGTCTATTTCTGTTTCTTGCTCTTGTTTATGAGGAGACTTAGGATCATAATCCTGGCTTCAGGAGAGAGAGAAGATAAACAGTAATTAGTTGCACTCATTTCACATGTTAGCAAAGTAATGCTCAAAATCCTCCAAGTTAGGCTTCAACAGGATATGAACCAAGAACTTCCAGATGTATCAGCTGGATTTAGAAAAGGCAAAGGAACCAGAGCTCAAGTTCCCAACATCCACTGGATCACACAAAAAGCAAGAGAATTCCAGAAGAACATCTACCTCTACTTTACTGACTACGCTAAAGCCTTTGACTGGAGAAGGAAATGGCAACTCCAGTGTTCTTGCCTGGAGAATCCCAGGGATGGGGGAGCCTGGTGGGCTGCCGTCTATGGGGTCACACAGAATCGGACATGACTGACGCAACTTAGCAGCAGCAGCAAAACCTTTGGCTGTGTGGATCACAACAAACCGAGGAAACTCTTAGAGTTGGGAATACCAGACTACCTTATCTGCTTTGTGAGAAACCTGTACGCAGGTCAGGAAGCAACAGAACCAGGCATGGAACTGTTAGACCTCACAGCCTTTTCCTGGGACCCGTCGCTCCAAAGACCACCAAGACTCGGATTTGATGCAAACAGCAAGAGGATTTATTAAGCCGGCGCGCCGGGGTTCAGTCACCTCCGAGGAGGAATGAACCCCAAACAGTGGTTACAGAGCAGTATTTAAGCTTAAGAGTTACAAACAGGTGCAGGTAGGGTGGGGAGCGCCGATTGGTGGGCAGGTTTTGACTTTTACGTGGATAGGTTTGTATGCTTATCAGGTTGAAATGGCTGATCGGACCACATTTCAATGGTTAGCTAATTCTCGGAAAAACACTCTCCTGGAAAGTCCCTGAGGGAAAAACAAACAGCCTCTCTAGGGGGTCCCTGAGGGGGTCGGCCTGGAGGCCTGAGATAAGAGTTTGCTGCCTGAGTGAGCCTAAAGGCCTCATTCCATGCGATAAGGGCCTATTGCTTATAGTTAGCAAAATTTTAACTTTCCTTCTCAGAACATGGACTGGTTTCAAATTGGGAAAGAAGTACATCAAGGCTGTATATTGTCACCCTGCTTATTTAACTTACATGGAGAGTACATCATGCAAAATGCTGGACTGGGTGAAGCACAAGCTGAAATCAAGATTCCCAAGAGAAAAATCAGTAACCTCAGACATGCAGATGATACCACCCTTATGGTAGAAAGTGAAGAGGAACTAAAGAGCCTCTTGATGAAAGTGAAAGAGGAGAGTGAAGAAGCTGGCTTAAAACTTTAGTTGTACTCATGCTCAACTAAGTACATTTAAAAACCTAAGATCATGGCATCAGGTCCTATCAGTTCAGGGCAGTAAATGGGGAAACAATGGAAACTGTGATAGACTAATTTCTTGGGCTCCAAAATCACTGCAGATGGTGACTGCCTCCATGAAGTTAAATGACATTTGCTCCTTGAAAGAAAAGCTATGACAAACCTAGACAGCATATTAAAAAGCAGAGACATTTCTTTGCTGACAAAGATCTGTGTAATCAAAGCTGTGGTTTTTCCATTAGTCATGTACAGATGTGACAGCTGGACAGTAAAAAAAAGACGGAGCACCGAAGAATTGATGCCTTTGAACTGTGGTGTTGAAGAACTCTTGAAGACTCCCTTGGACTGCAAAGAGATCAAACCAGTCAATACTAAAGGAAATCAATCCTGAATATTCATTGGAAGGTCTGATGCTGAAACTGAAACTCCAATACTTTGGCCACCTGATGTGAAGAGCCAACTCGTTGGAAAAGACCCTGATTCTGGGAAAGATTAAAGGCAGGAGGAGAAGGGGATGACAGAGGATGAGATGTTTGAATGGCAGCACCAACTCGATGGAGATGAGTTTGAGCAAGCTCTGGGTGATGGTGAGGGACAGGGAAGCCTGGCGTGCTGAAGTCAATGGGGTCACAAACAGTTGGACACGACTGAGCGACGGAACAACAACAGCAGTCCTTTATTGTCTTTCTACCGTTTCTCTTCTTAGACTCTAAAAATTTAGATGAAATAGAGTAGTGTGCAGGATGGAGTTGTCTTCACTCCCAGTTTGGCTTTCATTTTGTAACTTGTTATTCTTGGATATCTTAACATTTTCTGTGGAATTAATCAATGAGCTAGATGTGCTGGGAATTAGAAAGCTTTAGACCAGATTACTAAAGTAAAGGTTCAGTTTAGAGAGTATTATGTTAATGAGGCCATAATTATGGGCTGTTTCATTGCAGTGACCAGTTGTTTTCTAAACTCACATAATTTATTATCAACCCTGATCAGCCATTTCAGTTATGTCTTAATTGTTGCAAGTACTGGTCAAGGGAATGTGGATGGATCCCTAGGAGTTAATCACTCCTGTTGAGGAGACAGTTCATTACATTTAAATTTCTACAGTGGGTCATTAACACAGTTCTCCTGTTTAAAGTTCTGCTTGTATCTTTTCTGCATTTTCTATCTTGCCTTTATTCACATAGCTTCTCAGAGAAACTAAAACAAAAAATAATGATTAAGGGATAATTATGATCAAAGGATTTTGATATTCTGGTGATATTTTATCCATCAGTATTTATGTCTAAAACAGATAATTAGTATTAACCATACTTTCAGTTTACATTATTTTTCTTACTGTGTGTGTGCTGTCATCATATATAGGACCTTAACATGTTCCTCAGACAAGAATAAGTAAGTCTTGGTGAATGAGGATTGTTACTGCTGTCAAATTAAGATACTTTTTTCTGTAACCTTATCTAAATAGACTATTTTAATTGAGTCAAATCCCAAAGGCCTTTTTGTATCCCCTTGGAGCATAATGACGTTTTCCCTCCTAATTCTTAAAAGATGAGTATTCCAGGATTGTTTATAAAACTTTTTAGGGGGCAAATCCAACTTTTTAAAATTGGGTTCGTCACTCACTCTCAGGGATACTATCATCCCATAGTTTTCATTTCTGACCCAGAGGCCAGTATATGCTCTCATTTGCTTAGTTTTTGTTTGTTTGTTTGTTTTTCATTGTTTTGTTGCCTCACTCATGTCCATACATCACCTTCTGTATCCAATCTGTATGTTCAAAACTTACTTGTTTTAGTGTCTAGGGTATTACTTATGGACTTCCCAGGTGGTGCTAGTGGTAAAGAACCTGCCTGCCAATGCAAGAGACGTAAGAGATGCAGGTTCAATCCCTGGTCTGGAAGATCCCCTGGCATGGCAACCCACTCTAGTATTCTTGCGTGTAGAATCCCATAGACATCGGAGCCTGATGGGCTACCGTCCACAGCATCACAGAGAGTTGGACACTATTGAAGCAACTTAGCACACGGTATTGTTTAGATAATTAGGTAGTTATTTCTGTAGGATATGCTGATAAGAAAGAGCTAGATATGATCTGGGATAAGTATGTTTGTTTTAACTATGCTCCTCTCAACATAATATTGCTACTTTTGATGTTTAAGGCAGTAACAACTAACAAAGGAAGATACCAGGAAGAAAGATTTTTAATATTGTATTGATAAACTGTTCTTTCTGTACTTAGGACTATTTTCTTATATTTTTATTAGTCTACTTTAATGAATATAGTATAAAACTATTAGCTTGGCTATGTCATCTTTTTTCAATTACATGTTTGTTAGACAGCATTTTCAGTTGTAAGCAAGTGTTTTGAAATATACCTCTGCTCTTCATCCAGATGTGTCCTACATTCAGCATTGATTAAATTTGCTTTACATTCCTTAGTTAAAATGGTCATTCCTTTTGTCTTCTCATATGTACTTTACTTTCTGAAAACTGACCTCTTCGTTTTTTAAATTTTACTCTTTTGTGGGGAAATCTCTTGTCAAAGGAACTTTTATTTCGTTTTCTAAACACAGTTGCCTTGGAAAATCCCATTTTACTTGAGTCTGAAAATGGAAAGATGACATTTTTAATTGCAAAAGGTGTTTGAAATTTCTAAAGTAACTATTGCTATAAAATGTGTTCATGTATATAAAGACTAGAGGATGATATTCAAAGAATTGAAGAAAGGTTAATTCTTTTTATAATATTTTATTTAATAACTTATATAATCATTTTCAATTTAAAAGGAAGAAGATATTATCAGATCTCTGCCTGTTTAACTTTAGAGAAAACTTTGGTCTATTACGTAGACATGCAGCCAGTATAGCACTTTATTCATTGTACAAATACTTAAGATTTTTTTATCTTTTCTAAGAAATATCAATTAGTGTTAATATCTCATATCAATTTTATTATAATGTTTTGAAGATTTAGTCATGAAGAGAAATAAGCCCTTGCTTCAAAACAATTGGTGTCCTTTTCAATAAAATAATATGTTCTTATTGGACCTCATTATATCCTGGGGTTTTATTACATCATTTTTGTGAGTATGAGTTTTAAGAGGAAACTTTTATCATTTCAACATTCAACTTTTAAAAAATATTTGTTCTGTGCTATGTGCTGTGCTGAGTTGCTTCAGTCATGTCCTACTCTTGACAGCCCTACAGACTGTAGCCTGCCAAGCTCTTGTGTTCATGACATTCTCCAGGCAGTCCACTGGAGTGGATTGCCATACTTTGCTCCAGGGGATCTTCCTGACCCAGGAATCAAACCCGTGTCTCTTAGGTCTCCTGCATTGGCAAGCAGGTTCTTTATCACTAGCACCACCTGGGAAGCCAAAAAAAGTATTTACTATTTATTTATTTTATTTCTTATCTGCCCTGCCAGGTCCTAGTTGCGGTATGAGGTGTCTTCAGTCTTTAGTTGTGTCATGTGAACTTTATATTACACTTCCTTCAACAAAATTTCTTTACAAAGAAAATGTAACATAAGGTCCAGAAATTTTGATTTCTTTTGTTTTTGTTTTGTGTGTGTGTGTGAGATTCTAAAACAAAAGTACTGTTTTATCTTAGGAGACACATTACTTTTCCATGTGGTCTTAACCTTTACTGCTTTTACCTGTAGCATGTGAATAAAGTCTTGTTATTGAGTTGCATGCTCTGTTCCAGATGAATTCACAGAAACCGTATTTGGAAAAACTATGTATGTGTCAAGAAGCAGTGTCATCAGTGGGTCAGCTTTAAACTTTTTTACAACATAACACACAGATTTTTCTAGATAGGTATAGAAAAATGAGAAGTGTTGGCTAGAAGAAGCCATTCCCTGGGACTGGTCATCTCAAGTAGACACTGGATTCCTGGGTAGAAATGTGTTATCAAGTATTTTCCAGGTTTTTTTTCTGAATATTGATCTATCATTTTTCATTTTTGAAAAATGAACTTGGAAGCTGATTTATTGAGATAATTGAGACCATTTGCCGTGAAATTCCTTATATATCCCATTTTGAACTATAAAAATAGCTCTGCCCTGTTATTCTCCTCCTTTCCTCTAACCTGAGAGGGACATATTCTCCCTAAAGTGAATTCCTCTGCTTTTTTTCTGTATCTCATCTCAGTTTTTTAAATTTTAAGCTCTCTAGTTCCTCTTGGCTGAACAACTTTAATAAAAGTGAATATGTAAGGGTCACCATGACTACCACACAAAATTTAATGGCTTCTTAAGGGTTCTTATTTGTCTTCAATTTCACAAATTTGAGCCTGCTGACTACTCACATCTCCTTGAAACTCTGTATCCCATTAGCTCCAATGACACTACAATTTTCCCTTCTGTTAACTTTTTGTCCACTGCTTCTCTTTTATTTCAGTTGAGTTTAACAATCATTTAATATGGCATAAGAATTAGACAAAAAGCTGAATCCAGTTAGGCACTCAGTTTTGTTTTTAACTCAAAATGTGTCTCAATTTCATTTCTCTTTTCCATTCCTTTTGCTTCCATTCTGGTTGACTTCTTTCCTTGGCTTACTATAGTTGTCTTCCAGTTTTCTCTGCCCACAGGCTCTTCTTCCTCCATTTCCTCTTTGTTTCTGTTTCACAGTATTCTTCCTAAAGGATTGTCTCTAACCAGGTTTTATGTTGCTTTACCCCATTATTTTACTGTTTTACCAGGGTATCATGCTGCTAAGGAACCTTCAGTGAATCCTTGTTTGCCTCAAGTCTCGCTCTTCATTCTAGCCTTTAGAGTTTCGAAAGTTGGGTGCCATCTCTCTCTATTTTCTATTCTCACTAAACATTTGTCCATTTATTCTGGAAATTAAACTCTTCTGGTGTCCTGTGTTCTGTGCATTCTATGTTTAGGATTTCCTCCAGGCTTCTGCTTATTTTGTCTCTTTTATATTTTCTTACTACATTTTCTCAGCTGTCTTGGTCTTACAGTTTTTTAAACTTATTTGGCCCTACCAACCTCTTTCCCTAGCTTACTTCTCTTCAGTACTATTTAGTTTAGTTCTTGATTTTCTCTAATACTTTATTATTTTTCAGATTTTTCCTGTTCATCTAATAACTTGTAAGTATTTTGAGGACAGAGAGATGAAATCATACTTTTGATAAGTGTGAGGCCATAAATATTCCACAAATATTTGCCCATTGAGTGAAAATAAGACATAGAGGTTTAAGTATTTAAATCTCCTTCATTTTCAGTAAGAAATGGAAGCTAATTTCTGAGTAAAAAATAGTTTATTATAATTTTATTAACTTCTGTAGTTTTGAAAATTTTGCATCAGCAGGGGGCAGTCAAACCAAAGTTCATTTTGCTATCATATAAAAAATTAAAATTAATCTCTGAGACTTACTCTACTTGGGTTCCCAGTTACACTTTATAATCTACTTGTAAGAAAAGTTGAAAACTCTTTAGTAGTAGGTTTGTAGAAACTTTTTTTTTTTACTCACGGAAGGTAAATTTTTTTTAAGTGAAAAAAAATTTTTTAGAACATAAAATGCTGTATTTGTTGTTTTTGATGGTTGGCCTCTTTACATAGAAATTTATTTTTTCTGTCTCCAAATTAGTTTTTCAATAAACTTGAAAGTGAAGAGGAACTAAAGAGCCTCTTGATGAAAGTGAAAGAGGAGAGTGAAGAAGCTGGCTTAAAACTTTAGTTGTACTCATGCTCAACTAAGTACATTTAAAAACCTAAGATCATGGCATCAGGTCCTATCAGTTCAGGGCAGTAAATGGGGAAACAATGGAAACTGTGATAGACTAATTTCTTGGGCTCCAAAATCACTGCAGATGGTGACTGCCTCCATGAAGTTAAATGACATTTGCTCCTTGAAAGAAAAGCTATGACAAACCTAGACAGCATATTAAAAAGCAGAGACATTTCTTTGCTGACAAAGATCTGTGTAATCAAAGCTGTGGTTTTTCCATTAGTCATGTACAGATGTGACAGCTGGACAGTAAAAAAAAGACGGAGCACCGAAGAATTGATGCCTTTGAACTGTGGTGTTGAAGAACTCTTGAAGACTCCCTTGGACTGCAAAGAGATCAAACCAGTCAATACTAAAGGAAATCAATCCTGAATATTCATTGGAAGGTCTGATGCTGAAACTGAAACTCCAATACTTTGGCCACCTGATGTGAAGAGCCAACTCGTTGGAAAAGACCCTGATTCTGGGAAAGATTAAAGGCAGGAGGAGAAGGGGATGACAGAGGATGAGATGTTTGAATGGCAGCACCAACTCGATGGAGATGAGTTTGANAAACTGAAACTCCAATACTTTGGCCACCTGATGTGAAGAGCCAACTCGTTGGAAAAGACCCTGATTCTGGGAAAGATTAAAGGCAGGAGGAGAAGGGGATGACAGAGGATGAGATGTTTGAATGGCAGCACCAACTCGATGGAGATGAGTTTGAGCAAGCTCTGGGTGATGGTGAGGGACAGGGAAGCCTGGCGTGCTGAAGTCAATGGGGTCACAAACAGTTGGACACGACTGAGCGACGGAACAACAACAGCAGTCCTTTATTGTCTTTCTACCGTTTCTCTTCTTAGACTCTAAAAATTTAGATGAAATAGAGTAGTGTGCAGGATGGAGTTGTCTTCACTCCCAGTTTGGCTTTCATTTTGTAACTTGTTATTCTTGGATATCTTAACATTTTCTGTGGAATTAATCAATGAGCTAGATGTGCTGGGAATTAGAAAGCTTTAGACCAGATTACTAAAGTAAAGGTTCAGTTTAGAGAGTATTATGTTAATGAGGCCATAATTATGGGCTGTTTCATTGCAGTGACCAGTTGTTTTCTAAACTCACATAATTTATTATCAACCCTGATCAGCCATTTCAGTTATGTCTTAATTGTTGCAAGTACTGGTCAAGGGAATGTGGATGGATCCCTAGGAGTTAATCACTCCTGTTGAGGAGACAGTTCATTACATTTAAATTTCTACAGTGGGTCATTAACACAGTTCTCCTGTTTAAAGTTCTGCTTGTATCTTTTCTGCATTTTCTATCTTGCCTTTATTCACATAGCTTCTCAGAGAAACTAAAACAAAAAATAATGATTAAGGGATAATTATGATCAAAGGATTTTGATATTCTGGTGATATTTTATCCATCAGTATTTATGTCTAAAACAGATAATTAGTATTAACCATACTTTCAGTTTACATTATTTTTCTTACTGTGTGTGTGCTGTCATCATATATAGGACCTTAACATGTTCCTCAGACAAGAATAAGTAAGTCTTGGTGAATGAGGATTGTTACTGCTGTCAAATTAAGATACTTTTTTCTGTAACCTTATCTAAATAGACTATTTTAATTGAGTCAAATCCCAAAGGCCTTTTTGTATCCCCTTGGAGCATAATGA
The DNA here is from genome assembly GCA_006410675.1 of Oreotragus oreotragus. Taxonomy (NCBI): domain Eukaryota; kingdom Metazoa; phylum Chordata; class Mammalia; order Artiodactyla; family Bovidae; genus Oreotragus; species Oreotragus oreotragus. Next base: position 489,689 of record SJYX01009811.1, read on the forward strand.
CGTTTTCCCTCCTAATTCTTAAAAGATGAGTATTCCAGGATTGTTTATAAAACTTTTTAGGGGGCAAATCCAACTTTTTAAAATTGGGTTCGTCACTCACTCTCAGGGATACTATCATCCCATAGTTTTCATTTCTGACCCAGAGGCCAGTATATGCTCTCATTTGCTTAGTTTTTGTTTGTTTGTTTGTTTTTCATTGTTTTGTTGCCTCACTCATGTCCATACATCACCTTCTGTATCCAATCTGTATGTTCAAAACTTACTTGTTTTAGTGTCTAGGGTATTACTTATGGACTTCCCAGGTGGTGCTAGTGGTAAAGAACCTGCCTGCCAATGCAAGAGACGTAAGAGATGCAGGTTCAATCCCTGGTCTGGAAGATCCCCTGGCATGGCAACCCACTCTAGTATTCTTGCGTGTAGAATCCCATAGACATCGGAGCCTGATGGGCTACCGTCCACAGCATCACAGAGAGTTGGACACTATTGAAGCAACTTAGCACACGGTATTGTTTAGATAATTAGGTAGTTATTTCTGTAGGATATGCTGATAAGAAAGAGCTAGATATGATCTGGGATAAGTATGTTTGTTTTAACTATGCTCCTCTCAACATAATATTGCTACTTTTGATGTTTAAGGCAGTAACAACTAACAAAGGAAGATACCAGGAAGAAAGATTTTTAATATTGTATTGATAAACTGTTCTTTCTGTACTTAGGACTATTTTCTTATATTTTTATTAGTCTACTTTAATGAATATAGTATAAAACTATTAGCTTGGCTATGTCATCTTTTTTCAATTACATGTTTGTTAGACAGCATTTTCAGTTGTAAGCAAGTGTTTTGAAATATACCTCTGCTCTTCATCCAGATGTGTCCTACATTCAGCATTGATTAAATTTGCTTTACATTCCTTAGTTAAAATGGTCATTCCTTTTGTCTTCTCATATGTACTTTACTTTCTGAAAACTGACCTCTTCGTTTTTTAAATTTTACTCTTTTGTGGGGAAATCTCTTGTCAAAGGAACTTTTATTTCGTTTTCTAAACACAGTTGCCTTGGAAAATCCCATTTTACTTGAGTCTGAAAATGGAAAGATGACATTTTTAATTGCAAAAGGTGTTTGAAATTTCTAAAGTAACTATTGCTATAAAATGTGTTCATGTATATAAAGACTAGAGGATGATATTCAAAGAATTGAAGAAAGGTTAATTCTTTTTATAATATTTTATTTAATAACTTATATAATCATTTTCAATTTAAAAGGAAGAAGATATTATCAGATCTCTGCCTGTTTAACTTTAGAGAAAACTTTGGTCTATTACGTAGACATGCAGCCAGTATAGCACTTTATTCATTGTACAAATACTTAAGATTTTTTTATCTTTTCTAAGAAATATCAATTAGTGTTAATATCTCATATCAATTTTATTATAATGTTTTGAAGATTTAGTCATGAAGAGAAATAAGCCCTTGCTTCAAAACAATTGGTGTCCTTTTCAATAAAATAATATGTTCTTATTGGACCTCATTATATCCTGGGGTTTTATTACATCATTTTTGTGAGTATGAGTTTTAAGAGGAAACTTTTATCATTTCAACATTCAACTTTTAAAAAATATTTGTTCTGTGCTATGTGCTGTGCTGAGTTGCTTCAGTCATGTCCTACTCTTGACAGCCCTACAGACTGTAGCCTGCCAAGCTCTTGTGTTCATGACATTCTCCAGGCAGTCCACTGGAGTGGATTGCCATACTTTGCTCCAGGGGATCTTCCTGACCCAGGAATCAAACCCGTGTCTCTTAGGTCTCCTGCATTGGCAAGCAGGTTCTTTATCACTAGCACCACCTGGGAAGCCAAAAAAAGTATTTACTATTTATTTATTTTATTTCTTATCTGCCCTGCCAGGTCCTAGTTGCGGTATGAGGTGTCTTCAGTCTTTAGTTGTGTCATGTGAACTTTATATTACACTTCCTTCAACAAAATTTCTTTACAAAGAAAATGTAACATAAGGTCCAGAAATTTTGATTTCTTTTGTTTTTGTTTTGTGTGTGTGTGTGAGATTCTAAAACAAAAGTACTGTTTTATCTTAGGAGACACATTACTTTTCCATGTGGTCTTAACCTTTACTGCTTTTACCTGTAGCATGTGAATAAAGTCTTGTTATTGAGTTGCATGCTCTGTTCCAGATGAATTCACAGAAACCGTATTTGGAAAAACTATGTATGTGTCAAGAAGCAGTGTCATCAGTGGGTCAGCTTTAAACTTTTTTACAACATAACACACAGATTTTTCTAGATAGGTATAGAAAAATGAGAAGTGTTGGCTAGAAGAAGCCATTCCCTGGGACTGGTCATCTCAAGTAGACACTGGATTCCTGGGTAGAAATGTGTTATCAAGTATTTTCCAGGTTTTTTTTCTGAATATTGATCTATCATTTTTCATTTTTGAAAAATGAACTTGGAAGCTGATTTATTGAGATAATTGAGACCATTTGCCATGAAATTCCTTATATATCCCATTTTGAACTATAAAAATAGCTCTGCCCTGTTATTCTCCTCCTTTCCTCTAACCTGAGAGGGACATATTCTCCCTAAAGTGAATTCCTCTGCTTTTTTTCTGTATCTCATCTCAGTTTTTTAAATTTTAAGCTCTCTAGTTCCTCTTGGCTGAACAACTTTAATAAAAGTGAATATGTAAGGGTCACCATGACTACCACACAAAATTTAATGGCTTCTTAAGGGTTCTTATTTGTCTTCAATTTCACAAATTTGAGCCTGCTGACTACTCACATCTCCTTGAAACTCTGTATCCCATTAGCTCCAATGACACTACAATTTTCCCTTCTGTTAACTTTTTGTCCACTGCTTCTCTTTTATTTCAGTTGAGTTTAACAATCATTTAATATGGCATAAGAATTAGACAAAAAGCTGAATCCAGTTAGGCACTCAGTTTTGTTTTTAACTCAAAATGTGTCTCAATTTCATTTCTCTTTTCCATTCCTTTTGCTTCCATTCTGGTTGACTTCTTTCCTTGGCTTACTATAGTTGTCTTCCAGTTTTCTCTGCCCACAGGCTCTTCTTCCTCCATTTCCTCTTTGTTTCTGTTTCACAGTATTCTTCCTAAAGGATTGTCTCTAACCAGGTTTTATGTTGCTTTACCCCATTATTTTACTGTTTTACCAGGGTATCATGCTGCTAAGGAACCTTCAGTGAATCCTTGTTTGCCTCAAGTCTCGCTCTTCATTCTAGCCTTTAGAGTTTCGAAAGTTGGGTGCCATCTCTCTCTATTTTCTATTCTCACTAAACATTTGTCCATTTATTCTGGAAATTAAACTCTTCTGGTGTCCTGTGTTCTGTGCATTCTATGTTTAGGATTTCCTCCAGGCTTCTGCTTATTTTGTCTCTTTTATATTTTCTTACTACATTTTCTCAGCTGTCTTGGTCTTACAGTTTTTTAAACTTATTTGGCCCTACCAACCTCTTTCCCTAGCTTACTTCTCTTCAGTACTATTTAGTTTAGTTCTTGATTTTCTCTAATACTTTATTATTTTTCAGATTTTTCCTGTTCATCTAATAACTTGTAAGTATTTTGAGGACAGAGAGATGAAATCATACTTTTGATAAGTGTGAGGCCATAAATATTCCACAAATATTTGCCCATTGAGTGAAAATAAGACATAGAGGTTTAAGTATTTAAATCTCCTTCATTTTCAGTAAGAAATGGAAGCTAATTTCTGAGTAAAAAATAGTTTATTATAATTTTATTAACTTCTGTAGTTTTGAAAATTTTGCATCAGCAGGGGGCAGTCAAACCAAAGTTCATTTTGCTATCATATAAAAAATTAAAATTAATCTCTGAGACTTACTCTACTTGGGTTCCCAGTTACACTTTATAATCTACTTGTAAGAAAAGTTGAAAACTCTTTAGTAGTAGGTTTGTAGAAACTTTTTTTTTTTACTCACGGAAGGTAAATTTTTTTTAAGTGAAAAAAAATTTTTTAGAACATAAAATGCTGTATTTGTTGTTTTTGATGGTTGGCCTCTTTACATAGAAATTTATTTTTTCTGTCTCCAAATTAGTTTTTCAATAAACTCAACTTATTAAGCTGTTTCTCATTCAACAAAGTATTAACTTTGATAGACTACTTTTATTTTCTCCTGTGAACCTGAGAAAAATGAGTTTTTTATTAGACGCTGTAGCGTGACACTTACTAAAATGCAGTTTGGCAAATTCTTAAAGTTTAATTGGGTTTTTTCCCCTGAACCTTTCCTCTTGCTGACTGCAAACACCTAGTGGTTTGTGTTTATAGATGTGCTCATTTTCACCTCCTTCTCCTGGAGGTTAACCTAGTGCTTATTAAAAGAGAAACACAGTTTATACTAAATAGTGTTTAACATAGACTGATGGTATTACTGTATTTCCTGTTTTGTGTTCACAATAAGAAGATTCTGAAAAAACTGCCTTTGTATAAATACTTCACTGACATTCCAGACAAGTATAATCTTGTCTGCTGGTAGGCAGGAAAGAGTGATGTCCTGGAATGCTGTTAAGAGAAGGAAATCTCTTTGTGTTCCACAAATGATACCCCTAAACCTTTTAAGAATATAATTTAAACATGACAACTCTGTATTTGCTTTTCCTTCCGTTTATTAACTTTGTATGCTTTTAGTTCAGAAATGAATTTAGTCAGAAAAAAAATCCATTGTGTCTGAGAAACAAGCATCTTCCTGGTAGTTTGCTAGAAATGGCTGGTAGAAACACCAGAGGGTAAAAATGAAAAAAGGTTTAGTAAATAGTTATTATTTTTTTCCCCCTTAGCATGAAACTTATTTTGATACTTCAGTCAGGCTTTTGATAATTCTCTGCAGGCTTAAAAGATGCAGGATTTTCTACTCCTTTCCAAATTTCCAGTAAAGAAGTAATTTGAAGATTGTTTTGAGAATACAAATTATATATTTTTAAAGTTAGATTGGGAGTTTTTACGTTATTCTGTTATTGTGAACCATTAAGATTTATAAAAATAAATTGTATTTAATCTTGAATATTCTAGTATATGGGTTTTCTTATACTTAATTATGATAGTTAAGAATTCAATTAAAATTGTACTGAAGTTTGTTTTCAGTGACTGAAAAAATAATAGTCATGATTAAAGCTTTGAATAATAACAATGACAAATAGCACAGACTAAACCTATGTCTGATTTCTAGATTATTTGTGCTTTTTCTGCTTTCTTGTTATATTCATTATTAATGTGAGAAATAAACTAATTACTTATATTGACTCTCTACTTCAGCCCTCATTCCTTCTAAAAATCCAACAAAACAAAGAATCATTTGTGAGTATTTTTAAATACACACAAACTTTAAAATGTTTATCAGTTTCAAACTGTAGAAATCTATCATGTGCTTTTTGTGATTAGGTAATTCTTATATCATTTTTATGTACATGTCATATGTTGTGCCTTTTGTTTAAATATTTGCTTTAAAATGTGTTGATATCATTCTTTGTATATGCCCCTTGTCATAAATCTGCTTTGATGAGTTCTGAAAATACTGTGACTGCTGTATCTTCAGTTAAGAGTCTTTTAAAGGGAGTAACAGCACAGTGGAGCTGCTAACTTGATATGGAGGTTCCATGGTGTCAGAAACTCAGATTTCCTTCTATCTTGCTGTTGTACCGTTCCTTAGGCCACATAGTAAAAATCTCACTCTTAAATGTCACTTCAGTTCTCAGTCATCAAGTGAGCAGGAATGAGGGATGAGGTAATGAAGAACTCAATCTCTCACTTTAAGGACATAACCTGTAAATTTGTTGTTGTTCAGTTGTGAAATCATGTCCAACTCTTTTGCGACCCTATGAACTGCAGCACACCAGGCTTCCCTATCCTTCACTGTTTCCCGGAGTTTACTCAAACTCACGTCCATCGAGTCAGTGATGTTATCTAACCATGTCATCCTCTGCTCTTCCCCCCACCCCCCAACTCTTCTCCTCTTGCCCTCAATCTTTCCCAGCATCAGGGTCTTTTCCAGTNCCCTATCCTTCACTGTTTCCCGGAGTTTACTCAAACTCACGTCCATCGAGTCAGTGATGTTATCTAACCATGTCATCCTCTGCTCTTCCCCCCACCCCCCAACTCTTCTCCTCTTGCCCTCAATCTTTCCCAGCATCAGGGTCTTTTCCAGTGTTTTACATGGCAATAATCTGGTTTTACTTGTATTTCTGTCTCCTCTTGATGCCTTTACATATTTATTCTCCTCTGCTTAGCCATAAAATGTTGAAGTTAATGAAAATTGGGTGCTGTGACCCCTCTTTTCCTTTTCTGTCCATAGGCAATCTCATCTATACCCATGGCTTCAGGAATCAACATGATTGCCCTTGATTCATCTCAGAGATTTGCTTTGACCTCTTCATTGAACTGCCTACTTAGATACCTCAAAGGGATTTCAAATTCAGCATATCCTGAATCTAAGTTTTGTTCAAAATATTTTAATCATTAAATCTTAACTTTATAAAGTCAATACAGTACCATACTTGATCCTATAGGTAAAAACTGAGATGAAGACAGGTTAAGAAACTTTACCAAGGTAATAGAGCTTAGTAACTTCTGTATTTCTCTGAGTTTTTGACAAACGTGCATAATTTTGTATAACTACCACCACAATCAAAATACAAAAAAATTGATTGCAAAAAGTTTCTTCATGCTGCACCTTTGTAGTCAAACCCTCTTTCTGCCACTAACCCTTGGCAACTATTGATCTGTCCCTATAGTTGCCATTTCTCTTGTCATATAAATGGAATTATATAATATGTAGCCTTTGAACATGGCTTTTACTTAGATTTTTGAAATTTATTTGTGTTGTCTGTATCAGTGGTTTGTTCCTTTTCTCTTGCTGGGTAGTATTCCACTGTCTAGAAGCGGTACAGTTTGTTTATCCATACATTCCAATTTGTTGAAGGATATTTTAGATTGTTTTCATTTTTTGTTATGAATAGTGAAAGTGTCAGTTGCTTAGTCCTGTCCCACTCTTTGTGACCCCATGGACTGTAGCCCACCAGACTCCTTTATACGTGGGATTTTCATGCAAGAATACTGGAGTGGGTTGCCATTCCCTTCTTCAGGGGATCTTTGACCCAGGAATCGAACCTGGGTCTCTTGCACTGCAGGCAGTTTCTTGAGCCACCAGGGAAGCTTCTTTGTTATCAGTAGTGCTGCTGTAAACGTGAGTGGACAGATTTTTGTGTGAATTTAAGTTTTCCTATCTCTACAAATAGTAAGTCATAGGTTAACTGTTATTGGCAGTTTGTGTCTTCTTCCTCTTTTGAGGTTTCTCAATTTTCTTCATCTTTTCAAAGACCCTGGTTTCACTGATTTTTCTCTTTTGCTTTTTAATTTTCAATTTAATTAGTCTCTGTTCTTGTATAATTTTCCTCTTTCCTTTGAGTATTTTTTGCTCTTTTTATTCTTGTTTCATATAGTGGAAACAGATTACTGATTTGAAACCTCTCTTTAGATGCTATAGATTACTCTCAAAGCACCGCATTAGTGGCATTTCACACATTTTTGATATATTTTTATTTTATTTTCATTTAGCTCAAATATTTTCTAATTTCTCCCCTAAGATTTGATTTCATTTTTGATTACAGATTTGATTACAGATGTATGTTGCTTAATTTCCAAGTATCTGGAAGCTCTCCAGATAGCATAGTGCTTTTAACTCCTAGTTAATTGTTATGGCGGACATTTTTGTATGACTTCAGTTCTTTTAAATTTGATAGATTTCTTTCATGATCCAGGATACCATCCTGTCTTATTAAATGTACATGTAATTTTTAAAAGAATGTAGTTTGCTGTTGTTGGGATATCTTTTTCTATTATTTTACATATAACATATCCATTATTTTATTTCATTTTAGTGTCATATAGATCACATTTAGTTCTTGGATTTTTTAATTGATGTGTTTATAACATTTACATTTAGTAAAATTGTCAGTATGTTTGGGTTTAGTTCTATGATTTGTTTTTGTTTGTTTTTCTTTCCTCTACTATCTTTTTTCAGCTTCCTTTTGAATTATTGAAATATTTTTCAGTACTCTGTTTTAGTTTATATTTTGCCTTTGTTATTGTATTTCTTTGTACTTTTTAAAATTTAGTTATCTGAATTATTATAATATTAACACTTCATTTTTCAGATTCTACTTAGATTTGCTATATTATAACTTAAAGTGAAACCTTACAACCATCTAGGTCAAGAAAATTCAGCAGATATTTTATGACAGCTAGGTATGTGCCTCAGAAGACATCCGTAAGTTATTTGCTCTTTAGCCTCTTCTTGGCTTAATCTTTTCTGTACTACCTTTAATCATTTGTTTTGTTCTATACTACTTTCAGCCTGTAGTGTATAAGTATGTAGAAAATAACTTTATTCATGCCTTTTTTCTTGGAATTATTTTTTTAATTCAATATTAGATTATTAATATAAATGAGAAAGCTGAGATGCTAAAAAATTTAATTGCCTAAGGTCACATAGCTAATAAGTGGCAGGTCTTGGATTTTTACTCTGGCCCTCTTGCTTTAGGGTAAGCACATTTGACCATAATGCTATTGACTATATTTTACTTCAGACAGTAGAGCTTATGACAAATCTCTTACTCTTTTAAGCGTAAGGTTTTTAAGTCTACTTATTACCATATCTGTGGGTGTTCTAATTTATTAAGTTTTAAAAATATACTGTTTTTCCCATCTTCTTTTTTTAATTTTTTTTATTGGAGGATAATTGCTCTACTGAATTTTGTTTTCTGTCAAACCTCAACATGAATCAGCCACAGGTATACATATATCTCCTCGTTTTTGAACCTCCTTCTTATCTCCCTCCCCATCCCACCCCTCTAGCTTGGTACAGAGCCCCTGTTTGAGTTTCCTGAGCCATACAGCAAATTCCCGTTGGCTATCTATTTTACATATGGTAATGTAATTTTCCATATTATTCTTCCCATACATCTCACCCTCTCCTCCTCTCTCTCCATGCCCATAGGTATATTCTCTATGTCTGTTTCTCCATTGCTGCCCTGGAAATAAGTTCTTCGGTACCATTATTCTAGATTCTGTATGTATGTGTTAGAATGAGATATTTATCTTTCTCTTTCTGACTCACTTCACTCTGTATAATAGGTTCTAGGTTCATCCACCTCATCAGAACTGACTCAAATGTGTTCCTTTTGATGGCTGAGTAATATTCCATTGTGTATATGTACTACAACTTCTTTATCCATTCATTTGTCAATGGACATCTAGGTTGTTTCCATGTTCTAGCTATTGTAAATAGTGCTGCAGTGAACAGTGGGATACATGTGTCTTTTTCAATTTTGTTGAAAATTTCCTCAGAGTATATGCTAAGGAGTGGGATTGCTGGGTCATATGGTAGTTTTATTCCTAGTTTTTTTTAAGGAATCACCATATCGTCTTCCATAGTGGCTGTATCAATTTACATTCCCACCAATAGTGCAGGAGCATTCCCTTTTCTCTACATCCTCTGCAGCATTTATTGTTTGTAGATTTTTTGATGATGGCCATTCTGACCTCTGTGAGGTGATATCTCATTGTGGTTTTGATTTGCATTTCTCTAATAATGAGCAATGTCGAGCATCTTTTCATGTGTTTGTTAGCCATCTGTATGTCTTCTTTGGAGAAATATCTATTTAGGTCTCTTTCCCACTTTTTGATTGGTTTGTTTTTCTGGCATTGAGTTATGTGAACTGCTTGTTTATTTTAGAAATTAGTCCTTTGTTGGTTGTTTCATTTGCTATTATTTTCTCCCATTCTGAGGGTTTTCTTTTCGTCTTGCTTATAGTTTCCTTTGCTGTGCAAAAGCTTTTAAGTTTAATCCGGTCTCACTTGTTTACTTTTGTTTTTATTTCTGTCACTCTAGGAGTTGGGTCTTAGAGGATCTTACTTTGATTTATGTCATCAAGTGTTCTGCCTACGTTTTCCTCTTAAGAGTTTTATAGTTTCTCGTCTTACATTTAGGTCTTTAATCAATTTTGACTTTATCTTTGTGTATGGTGTTAGAAAGTGTTATAATTTCATTTTTTTACATGTAGCTGTCCAGTTTTTCTAGCACCATATATTGAAGAGTCTGTTTTTGGCCCATTGTATGTTCTTGCCTCCTTTGTCAAAAATAAGGTACCCATATGTGCATGGGTTTATTTCTGGGCTTTCTGTCTTGTTCCATTGGTCTATATTTCTGCCAGTTCCATACTGTCTTGATGACTATAGCTTTGTGGTATAATCTGAAGTCAGGAAGGCTGATTCCCTCAGCTCCAGTCTTCTTCCTCAAGACTGCTTTGGCTATTCAGGGTCTTTTGTGTTTACATATGAATTGTGAAATTTTTTGTTCTAGTTCTGTGAAAAATGCCATTGGTAATTTGACAGGGATCACATTGAATCCATAGATTGCATTTGGTGATATAGTCATTTTCACAATATTGATTCTTCCTACCTAGGAACATGGAATATCTCTCTATTTGTTTATATTGCCTTTGATTCCTTTCTTTAGTCTTATAATTTTCTGTGTACACTTCTTTTGTCACCTTAGGTAAATTTATTCCTAGATATTTAGTTCTTTTTGTTGCAGTGGTGATTGGGATTGATTCCTTAATTTATCTTTCTGATTTTTCATTGTTAGTATATAGAAATGCAAGTGGTTTCTGTGTATTGATTTTGTATCTTGCAACTTTGCTAAATTCACTGATTAGCTCTAGTAATTTTCTGATACTATCTTTAGGATTTTCTATGTACAGTATCATGTCATCTGTAAACAGTGAGAGCTTTACTTCTTTTCTCATCTGGATTCCTTTTATTTCTTTTTCTTCTCTGATTGCTGTAGCTAGGACTTCCAAAACTATGTTGAATAATAGTGGTGAAAGTGGACATCCTTGTCTTGTTCCTGATCTTTGGGGGCATGCTTTCATTTTTTCTCCATTGAGAATAATGTTTGCTGTAGGCTTATCATGTGGCCTTTACTATGTTGAGGTAGGTTCCTTCTGTGCCCAGTTTTTTAAGAGTTTTAATCATAAATGGCTGCTGAATGTGGTCAAAGGCTTTTTCTGCATCTATTGAGGTGATCATGTGATTTTTATCTTTCAGTTTGTTAATATGGTATATCACATTGATTGATTTGCATATATTGAAAAATCCTTGCATCCCTGGAATAAACCCAACTTGATCATTGTATTTGAGCTTTTTGATGTGTTGCTGAATTCTGTTTGCTAAAATTTTGATGAGGATTTTTGCATCAATGTTCATCAGTGATATTGGCCTGTAGTTTTCTTTTTTTGTGTTGTCTTTGTCTGGTTTTGGTATCCGTGTGATGGTGGCCTTGTAGAATGAGTTTGGAAGTGTTCCTTCCTCTGCAGTTTTTTGAAAGAGTTTTAGAAGGGTATGCGTTAGCTCTTCTCTAAATGTTTGGTAGAATTCTCCTATGAAACCATCCAGTCCTGGGCTGTTGTTTTTGGGGAGAATTTTCCTTACAGCTTCAATTTCAGTGCTTGTAATTGGGTTGTTCCTAATTTCTATTTCTTCTTGGTTCAGCCTTGGAAGATTGAGCTTTTCTAAGAATCTGTCCACTTCTTCCAGGTTATTCATTTCATTACCATATAATGTTTCATAATAGTCTCTTATAATCCTTTGTATTTCTGCATTGTCTGTTGTAACCTCATTCTTTTTCATTTCTAATTTTGTTGATTTGATTCTTCTCTCTTTTTTTCTTGATGAGTCTGGCTAAAGGTTTGTCAATTTTGTTTATCTTCTCAAAGCACCAGCTTTTAGTTTTATTAATCTTTACTCTTGTTTCTTTCATTTCTTTTTCATTTGTTTCTGTTCATACCTTTATGATTGCTTTCCTTCTACTAATTTTGGGGGGGTTTTTGTTGTTGTTGTAGTTCTTTTTGCAATTGTTTTAGGTGTAAAGTTAGGTTGTCTATTCAATGTTTTTCTTATTTCTTGAGGTATTGTTGTATTGCTATTAACTTCCCTCTTAAGAACTGCTTTTGCTGCATCCCATAGGTTTTGAATTGTTGTGTTTTCATTGTCATTTGTTTCTAGAAATTTTTTGATTTCCCTTTTGATTTCTTCTGTAACCTGTTGGTTATTTAGAAACGTATTGTTTAATCTCTGTGTGTTTGTGTTTCTTACAGTGTTTTTCTTGTAATTGATGTCTAGTTTCATAGCATTGTGGTTGGAGAAGATGCTTGATACAACTTCAGTTTTCTTAAATTTACTGAGGTTTTATTTGTGACCCCAGATGTGGTCTATCCTGGAGAATGGTCCATGTGCACTCGAGAAGAAGGTATATTCTTCTGCATTTGGATGGAATGTCCTGAAGATATCAATGAGATCCATCTCATCTAATGTATCATTTAAGAATTGTGTTTTCTTATTAATTTTCTGTTTTGATGATCTGTCCATTGGTATGAGTGGGTTGTTAAAGTCTCCTACAATTATTTTGTTACTGTTAATTTCTCCTTTTATGTCTGTTGGTGTTTGTCTTATGCATTGAGGTACTCCTATGTTGGGTACATAGATATTTACAATTGTTATGTCTTCCTCTTGGATTGATCCCTTGATCAGTATATAGTGTCCCCTCTTATCTCTTGTAATATTCTTTATTTTAAGGTCTGTTTTGTCTGATATGAGGATTGCTACTTCAACTTTCTTTTGCTTCCCATTTGCATGGAATATATTTTTCCATTATCTCATTTTTGGTCTATATGTGTCTTTAGTTCTGAAGTGGGTTTCTTGTAGACAGCATATACATGAGTCTTGTTTTTGATTCCATTCAGCCAGTCTGTGTCTTTTGGTTGGAGCATTTAATCCATTTACATTTAAAGTAATTATTGATATGTATGTTCCTATTGCCATTTTCTTAATTGTTTGTGGTTGATTTGTAGATCTTTGTTCTTTTGCATTTCTTGGCTATATAAGTCCCTTTAACATTTGTTGTAAAGCTGGTTTGGTGGTACTGAATTCTCTTAACTTTTGCTTTTCTGAAAAGCTTTTTATTTCTCCATCAGTTTTGAATGAGATCCTTGCTGGGTACAGTAATCTTCACTGTAGATGTTCCCCTTTCAGTATGTTAAATATACCCTGCCATTCCCTTTTGGCCTGCAGAGTTTCTGCTGAAAGATCATCTGTTAAGCGTATGGGGTTTCCCTTGTCTGTTACCTGTCGCTTCTCCCTTGCTGCTTTAAATATTCTTTCCTTGTGTTTAGTCTTTGTTAGTTTGACTAGTATGTGTTTCGGCGTGTTTCTCCTTGGGTTTTATCCTGTATGGGACTCTTTGTGCCTCTTGGACTTATTTGACTATTTCCTTTTCCACGGTGGGGAAATTTTCAACTATAATCTCTTCGAAAATTTTCTCATACCCTTTCTTTTTCTCTTCTTCTGGGACCCCTATAATATTCAAATGTTGGTGCACTGGATATTGTCCCAGAGGTCTCTGAGACTATCCTCAGTTCTTTTCATTCTTTTTACTTTATTCTGCTCTTCAGAAGTTATTTCCACCATTTTATCTTCCAGCTCACCTACTCGTTCTGCTTCATATATTCTGCTGTTGAAAGTTTTTTTTAACTTTAGTAATTTTGTTGTTTGTCTCTGTATGTTCATTCTTTAATTCTTCTAGGTCTTTGTTAATTGATTCTTGCATTTTCTCCATTTTGTTTTCAAGATTTTTTTGATCATCTTTATTATCATTATTTCAAATTCTTTTTCAGGTAGTTTGCCTATTTCCTTTTCATTTATTTGGACTTCTGCATTTCTACTTTCTTCCTTCATTTGTGTAGTGTTTCTCTGCCTTTTCACTATTTTCTTTTTTTAACTTATTGTGTTTGAGGTCTCCTTTTCCCAGGCTTTGAAGGTTGAATTATTTCTTCCTTTTGGTTTCTGCCCTCCTAAGGTTGGGTTGTGTAAGCTTTGTGAGATTTGTGCTGAGTTTTTGTTTGTTTGTTTTTCCTCTCATGGGCAAGGCTGAGTGAGGTGTTAATCCTGTCTGCTGATGATTTGGTTTGTATTTTTGTTTTGTTTGTTGTTTGTCCTGCACAGGGTGCTACTGGTAGTTGGGTGATGCTGGGTCTGGTATTCAAAAGTGGTTTCCTTTTTGTGAGTTCTCACTATTTGATATTCCCCAGGGTTAGTTCTCTGGTAGTCTATGGTCTTGGAGTCAGTGCTCCCACTCCAAAGGCTCAGGGCTTGATCTCTACTAAAAAGCAGAGACTCTCAGATTGGCTTAAAATTCTGCCATATACTGCTTATAAGATACATGCCTGTAGAATTTCAGATGAGACTAAAGTACCATTTGACATGTTTTTCTTTCCATATTCCATGCGTTAATTATAAGATTTGCTATGAACTACAGTTAGGGCACCTGGTGGGCTGGCTCCACCCCAGCCATGCTCCAGGAGAGGCCCTGAGGAGTAGGTTGCAACACCCTGCCCACCTCCTGCTCCCGTACTTCTTAAAATGGCTCATTAAAATTTTCTTTCAGCAATTTTTAACATTTTTGAGTTAGTGGAATTAGTTTTTGGTGTCAAAACAATTTGTGGATTCCCGTATGACTGCAGTTAAATTTTCTCAATGTAATTGAAAAAATGTTTTCTGGGAAAATGGTACTGAAAACTGTGTAACACTTATTTTCTTTCCTGTGTTTTTGTAATCACAGCATATTTACATATATTTGAAAAAACAATAGCAAAATATGTGCTAGTCATATTTTTTCTTCATTTTTAGATAATGCTTGGTATTCATTAGGGTCTTTAAGTACAAGAGTTTGCAACTCATGGACTATAAACCACACTTTAGACTATTAGTGAATAATAGTAACAAAAATGAAATGTGCATTTTTTTCCTAGGATGCTAGAGTTGAATAGATTCAAATTTAGGGGGAAAATATATACACATACATATCAAAGAACTCTAATTTTTATCAAACACAAACCTTACCTTTAAAATGGAGATATTCTTCATTTATCCACCTAAAAGGTTCCTATTACATGTGAAGTATTAACTGGTATAATTTTTGAAAATTTTAATAGCTATCTTTTTCTCTTTCAGCTTTGATTATAGTATATAGTCTTCTCAAATGGAAATAGAAATTTTTCTTGTTTAAAACATTAAGACAACCAAAAACTTGGTGTATATGAAACAGATTATTTCAAAGAATATGGAGCGAATTGATCTGAATATGCTTTGGATTTGATTGCTTTCTTTTTCTTTCTTCTTTAGTAATCATTATATTTTCCTAAAGAATTAGTACTCAGGGTCATTTGAAAAGATCCATTAAAGCCATCAATGCAATTGTTCTGAACAGAGTTCTTTTAAGCAGCCTCTATTTTTGTTTTTTTAGCCTTGAGCACAATAATCTTTTCTTCTTTCTGAAATCAAATGAGTTTTAAAGATTTGAGAAAATCAATACTAATGTTTGGAGGTTAAAATGGATCCTTTCAACAGACTTTTGATTCAGAAAAGCTAGAAGTAAAAATATAAATTCTAGTTTTACAAGTATAGTAATGAAGATTATGATTTAGTGGTAACTTAATCTCCATATTAGAGAATTAAAATCAATGAATTTCAAAAGATCTGTTTGATAAAGTAACATCTGGATTAATGTACTTTGTTTAAAACCATTATGAAGGAATGACTAATCATATAAACTGAACTTTTATTTTTCATTTAAGTAAAATTATATGTTGTATTTTATGTTCCGTAAAAGTTGACACATTATTATACTACTTGTATAGTGTAAATAGTAATTTGGGGACAACTTTGTGAATGATTACTAATTTTATAAATCATTTAGTTTATACATTCTTTTAAATTTTTATGCTTATTAGTTAGAATGAACTTTTTCCTGTTTTCAAATCGAGATCCATTCTTCTTCAGCCAAAGCAAATGAATAGATTTCCAGAATAATACAGTTTAAAATACTATCCTCACAAGGAGATAGAGGTCCTGTAGCTAAAGTTGAAGAACTCACTTTCTTCCTTCTTTTTAAGACACACAAAGCGTAAAATACAATGATTTATCCTGTTCGTTGCCATCAAGATTTGCATGTTATAATAGCCCCACTCTGTCATCTCTGTGTTGACTACTCTCCAGAATACTGTGGTAAATCACAGGTGGATTAAAAAGATGCGCAAAGAGCCCTCAGGAATAGGCAAACAATCAACTGACAGGTCATTGCTGAATCAAGGAATTATATATACCCTTTTCTTTGGCTAACATTTTGGTGACTGTTTCAGGAAAAGAAATCCTGTACTGTATTTCCTCTCTTCCCTTCAGTGTCTGTTATACAAAGCAAACAAACTTGTTTACAGAACAGCCAGCCTTTGGTTGAGTAAATGACAGATAGGAAATTAAGCTGTTAATACAGGAGGATGACTAAGTGAGGAAATCCGTCTTTTGTCAACCACTCTTATATTTTTATTATTTTCAGATAGAACCTGCTTTCAGTTTCAGTGGGAGTGTTAGATATATATGGCTTAATGGATTTTGTACTTGAAATTCTGGCTTCCCTCTTTTGCTTACAATCCAACATCACAGTAGAAAATAATGCAAATAGTCTCCCAAACAATTGATATCCAGTGATGATTTAGGCTTATTTATTGAGTCAGAGCTCCACACCTGTTCTGTGTCATAATAGCTTCCTCCAAGAATGAATTGTTGTTTTTTTTTTTTTAAGCCATCCTTTCTTGCAATGCCAGAGGCATTAAAAATCTCTAAATTGAATAATACTGAATTAAATTTGCTTCTGATTTAAATCTATTTAAAAGTAACCCTTTGCATACTTTGTTTTTTTTAGTATAGATTGTTGATTATCACATTGTATGTATATGTGTTTATACATATATTTATCCGCACATATAGGTATGTATATGTATTTCTTTTTTATAAATTTTGATAAGGTATTAATCTTGACATTTATCATAACATGAAGAATAATCCTAACATTATTTACAACGTTCTTCCCCTAAATGAAGTTTATAGAAAGCAACTGTAAGTTTTTAACTTTAAGTTCATCAGAGTAAGCACATATAAGATGAACAAGACCATACTTATTTGGTGGTAAAAGGAAATTCAGGCTCACATTTAATATGTCAATATTGTCATGAACCTACTAAAAAATGCTTATGTCATTTTAGGCTTCATTAATGACAGTTTCTAGATCACATAAACTATGTTTTGAGGTGTTCTGTCCTAGTCAGGTCACGACTAGAATATAATATACAATTTTGAGCTCTCATGGTTTGTGAATAATTTTAGATATAACAGATATGGATCAGAGCATGATTTTACCTTGGAGAATAGAAAAATACATGCAGATTCAGTTATTGCCTTCAGATGTTTAAAAGTTTATAGAAGAGACAGAGTTAAAAGGTTCTGGTGAAACAGAACAAATTCTCAATGAACTAAAATTGTTCACTTATTACCCTGTTATTTCAGATGTTTTAAAAAAGGGTTGATTATGCTAAATATCTGCTATGTTGATTCAAAATGGGAAAAGATCATTTCTTATCTCGTCAGTTTGATTGAAGTTGATTAGGAAGCTGGAAAAGATAAGTCTGATCTGTTTTCAATTTTGAATTGAATTGGCAAGCATAAAATGATTTTATTATTCAATCACTTAGCATATATGTGAATATTTACAAATTTAAAATTTAAATTTTGGGGCTAATCTTTGAAAATTACTTTTGGCCCTATGAGTGTTCCATGTATTGTTACTCTGTTATATTTTTTTCTTCTTGTTAAATGATAATTCCAAATATTTATAAAAAAGGAACCATCAAAATTTGGTCCAGGTCATTTAAATCCAGTCTGAAGCTAGAGGTAGGAATGACAATGAATAATACAGGTCCCCTGTTTAACATGTGAATCCCACTTTTCCCATCATAGTTGAAAGTTGAACATTAAGAATTTAAGTGGACAGTCTAATAACTTACTGCTTTCTTTGAAGCAAGCATGGTTCCACCTCAAAAGGGGGGATATGTATTTGAATTTCATTCTTTGACAGTATTGTCCTTTGAACTCTAGGCTGACTGAATAGATAAGCTTTTTGGTTCATCTCATCTTCCAAAACTTCCTGACCTTATTCTCCTTTCTTTAATGTTTTAAATATTTTAGAGAGTGGATAGTAAATATAGCTTATATGTTTGTGTAGAATTCAGCAAGAGATTGGGTGCCTTGCATTAAATATTAATATCTGTATTGCTATAAATCTTAATTGCTTTTAAATACTAGTTGACATTGAGTAGCACACAGAAAGTACCTATTATATAAACGTACTGTGGAATGTAAAAGTGAAAGAATGAATATGCATATGCATGCATCCTTTATACTTACAAGATCATTGATCATGTTTTATTGATGGCCTAGTCTTAGGGTCTTTTTTGACACTCTCAAGTCCTGATTAACATTTGTCATATAATAAATATATCAATTTAGGTAGCAGCAGATAGATGTTAGCTTTTGAAAAGAGAAGATAATTATCATTTAAATAATTAGCTTATTTCTTTGTTAAATTATGAATTTTCTAGGGACTCTATACATATGTTGATTTCATATCAATCTAAAACAATGCATTGAATAAATATATTAACTTTAGTAGTCTGCCATAACTTCACTCTATTCTTGTGGCCATTAATTTAGGAGAATGGTAGTTCTTGATGCCCTCTCAGTATTAATCTCTGGAAAATAGGCCAAAGGTTTCCAAGCTCTCAAGGAATCTGAAATGGTTGTATATGTATGATCCTCATCCATTGTCAGAAATCCAGCTACTTAGGAGCTTTTCCAGTTTTTTGGCACATATGTAAGTGGAATTTTCTGATTTCCTCAACTTGGTGACTAAAATTTTTGTATTTTTAAATTTGTCTGGATTGATACCAGTCTATTTGGAGAAGGGGAGGCTGGAAAGTGTTAAGCCAGAGACAGGAAGACTGAAGATTGAAGCACCCTGTCATTCATTGTACACATAATACCTTATTTTCTCCAAGGTTCTTGTTGAGCCTATGTGATTTGCCTTACGGACTTTCCAATACAGTCTACAACATATACTGGATAAACTACACCATCTGTATCTTTCTATCTATTCTAATCTTGGTCAGCATCTGCATAGCACTTCTAGTAGAATTGCATACAATTTATGAGCTCAAAATAAACACAATGAAGATTTAAGCTTTTCATCTTTATTCTAGGAACATTCCCCATGTCCAAAATATTTATATTATTGTGATTCTACTATGAAATCATAAGACAAAAATTGTACCATCTCTTCAAATCAGAACTTTGTTCAGTTTATGACTCTGCTTGGAATAAGAAAAAGTTTAAAGAACACATTCTTTAAGTGCCACTAGTGCGAAATAAGGAAAAAAGTGTTATGTTAATAAATTTGTGTTGTATGCACATTGTCGGTCTCCCAATCTATAGAAACATGAAGAATAGAATTCATGTTTTTCATTTCTCAGAGACCAATAGGATTTTAACATGAAAGCTTTTGTCACTCAGTCGTGTCCAGCTCTTTGTGACTCCACAGATTGTACCCACCAGGCTCCTCTGTCCATGAAATTCTCCAGGCAAGAATACCAGAGTGGGTAGCTATTTCCTTCTCCAAGGGATTTTCCTGACCTAGGGATCAATCCCAGGTCTCTCCCATTGCGGGCAGATTCCTGACCATCTGAGCTATCAGGGAAGCCTCAATAGGATTTTAACAAATTTGTAAATGGAGCAGAAAAGAAAAAAACTGTTGAACCTAAAGCCTGGCTTCATCCAGAAATAAATATAAATTTTTCTTTTTCTGTCTTTAACCTGAAAGTATGTTCAGAAAGTCAGACCTCACAAGAAACATTACTGATGTTCTGTAGGACAGTACTTTTTTCAGTTTATGTCCTTTAGTTCATACTTTCTGTTTAGTAGTAGGAAATATTCCCACCAATATTGAATAAATGAATTTATTCAAAAATTTATGTCTGAGCAAAATCCACGCTAGAGGCTTTTGATACCTGGTTCCAGGTGGTTTGATACAGTAAATGTTACAGTTCAGAGAGCAGAGATTATGGAAAGTCAGAATACTTAGGAAAACATAAACACACATTACTTATTTTTAATTAAAAAAATTCACTTTCTATGTGACAGACTAAGTTGTTTGCATATGCTATATCATTTCAGTCTGCACAATAATGCAATTAAAGTAGATATTTTTCATATTACTTTGTAGGTAAAGAAATAGTATCACAGAGGTTAAGAAATTTGGTCCATGATCCTAATAGGTAGTAAATTATAATGAATACTACATTTGTTCATTTGGATTTTCTTTCCAGAAATTAGTGACTTTCAATGGCCTTTAAAGAATCTGAACTGGTTAACAAGGTTGCTACAGCCCTTGGGAGTTGCTGGGAATGGATTTAATGGCATTGAGAAAGTCTGACAATGGCTAATGAGTGGGAAGTTGAGTAATCCATCTAATTCTCTTTACAAAAAGTAAAGTCAGTTGCATTATATTCCTCTATCATTGACCTGAAAATTTTCTGAGTGTGTAATCTTGTGGTGAGTGATGTGGGTCATCCAAGCTTGCTTTACTTTTGGCAGATCCCAACTGAATCAAAGAAATACTTACTTCTTATTTACAAGATTTTAATTTGCTTAAGAGACAAAACTGTTTGCAGTTTGAGGGACCTTTCATGGATGGTGGTGTTCAGTAATACCTTTCTTACAAGCATGCCATGATATCTTATTTACAGTAACATGAGGTAGAAGTCAAAATCATTTCAAAATAGATACTGTTCACTATACCATTATTGGCATCTTATTTTAGCATACCAGTAATTATTATTAATTATTATTAGGGAGCTAATTTTATATGGCAGTTTAACATTGTTTAGTTTATTGATGCTAAGCTGCTATAGCTTAATATTTAATGATTAAGCATATGGACTCAAGCCTTGGGTTTGAATCCCAGTTATATCTAGTAACATATGTATGACCTTTGGCAAATTAGTGAATCTATGTGACTCTTGTAAAATGGAAATTACAATAGTACCTATTACAGAGAGTTGTTGTATTAAATGAATAATAAATTTGAAATAACTTAAAGCAACACTTAATAAATGTTGTTTGTTATCCTTCTTTTTAAAAGTTTGCCACCATTTATATTTGATTAAACTAGGAGCCAGTGAAACATTCTTCCTGGATTTTTCACTCATTGTGGTATTGAAATACATTATGAAATGTGGTTGATTTATATGTAATATAGATCACCTATATATTCATTTTAATATACTGTTTATATATTAATCTGGTAGGCTAATACACATGTATTCTTTTTGAAAATAATTTGTGCTTTTGGAAATCTGAGATCCTTCCCAACATTTAGGTATAATGAATTTCAAAAAAGAAAATGAATGTCAGATTTATGAGATACATGGGAGGATTCTGTTCCCATTCAGTGAATAATTATTATTAAATTCCTAGTTATACTTGGCCTTTATTAAAATATTTTCAGCATTTTGTTTGTTTTCTAGTGTGTTTTACTCATTTGTTTTTAAACCTACAAAAAAATATTTATTTAAATGTATAGTGTGTATAGTATGTATAGTGTTAGGTGCTGGGAATACAAAAATGAATAAATAGATGGAATTTCTTATGGGGCATACAGTTTGGTGGTGGTTACAGACAAATGAACAGTGAACTATAATAAAGTATGCTAAATTCTGTGATGGCAGAAGTGCAGAGAACTCCACGGGGAAGGGGATAAGACAAAGAGAACACTAAAACTAGATTTAGGGAAAAAAGAAGAGTTTCTTAGGGTAAGGGGGCTGGAAATAATGAAGTGGAAGTGATGAGATGTTTCAGAAAGAACATAACATTATGTGGAAAGGCCTAAAGTAGAGAGAGCACGTGATACATTTGTAGTTCAGTATGGCTTTGCTGTAGAGAGAAAGGTGAGAATGGCAGGAGGAATCACACTGTTATGGCTTACCCATAACAGTTTTTGAATGCCATGGCACAGAATGTTTCTTTTGTCTTGGAAGCAAGAGTAAGCATTTAGGCAGTTAAGCAGGAGGTGACGTAATCAGATATGTGTTTTATAATTATCTGATTATAAGAGAATGGGCAGTGAGGGTCTGCTGGTAGGAGTGACTTTTTGGATATCTGGGAGGAGAATCAGTGGTCTGAATTATGGAATGATGAAAGTGGGATGAAAGGAAGTAGTTGGTTTCAAGAGATCCTTAACGGTGGGTAGAATGCACAGGACATGATGGTTGACTAGATGATGACCTTGATTCTACTTTGACAGGATCAGCTTCATTAGTATGCAGGATCAGCTTCTATAGATAGGCCCAGATCCTATGCCCAGAAGGGCGTCACTGTTGGTTTAATGCTGTAGTTGCTCTCTTTAAATTCTCAATAGTTTTTGAACAGAGAACCCAACGTTTCCTTTTAAACTCCACCTTGTAAATTATGTAGTCGGTTCTGGTCTCAAAAAGTGGTTGGATAGTGGTATGTTTCACAGGGAAAGAGAAAACATTTGGGAGAAAGTTAAAGAGCTATCTGTATGGGATATATTGAGTTTAAGGTACTTAAAATATGTAATAGCCTTTGGACCTTAGTTCATCTGGTTGATAATACAGATTTAAGACTTAGCATTTTAGTGATAAGTGAAGCCATTGGAATGGATAGTATCTCCTAGGGTAAGTTTATAGTAGCTGAAGAAAAGTTTGAAAGGAAGAAACCCAGGTGCATTCTAATATTCAAGGGTGGGAGGAAGAAGAGAAATCCAAAATGATGACAGAAAACTATAGTTAATCCTTTCTAACCTCTTAAGAAAAGAACATTAAAATGCTGGACATTAAGACATTAATTGCATTCCTTATATTTAATTTCCACTTTTCACATTTTTTACCTGTAATTTCACCAAGATCAATTTCACCTACCCTTTATAAAACATTCTACTTTGTAATAATTATATAATCATTCATTTACATTTTTAATGTTCTAACAGATTAATTTCTGTCTTGCTCAGCAAAGTTCAATTTAAAGATAAGCTGTATAAGTGACCTAATTCATTTTCTTTACATGCTTCAAGTAATATAGTCATGCTAATTATGCTTTCCCTTTAGTTTTGTTATCATCTGAAGCCAGATTATAGTTTTATATATTATGTTCTGCACTGGGAGCCAGATGCAAGGGAAGCCAGTAAATAACTTAATAATATCCAGAAAGATCCCAACTTTAGTTGAAAAAAATGGATGTCTTGTAAGTAGGATCATTGTAAACTACACACTGATTATAAATCTCTGTAATTATAAAGGGGCATTTTCTCTTCTTTCTTTAACCTGTCTTAAGTATTAGATATGATTGAAAGAAGTGTTTCTCTCAATAACAAGAAAAATATTACTTATTTTTACAGTCAGTTTTTAAAACAAAAGGAAAAACTCCACAGGGATAAAAATATGTCCACACAGTGTCTGCCATGTAAAGTTTTCCAGACTCATAGAGACATGAACCCTGCTTTTTAGTTATTTGATGAAATTGCTCATACTAGTTTATAAGTAGTTCTGAATGTTCTTGTATTCTTTTTCGTATAAAATATTTTAAAATGTGTCAGTTTTGGTTTCTTCATCAGTAGATGTACCTATGGAAAAGTGGGGCTTGCTTACAAAACACTTTGAAAGCAAGAGTTTTCCCAGCCTTGAATAATTTATTTTCTCTTTCTTCGAATCCCTTGTGGAACGTATTATGTGGAGTATCCACTCAACATTTAATATATATGGCTTTAAATTGCTATTTATCTCTGTTTATTCCCACATTGCGAGCTTCTGAAAGGCAGAGATTCACTCTCTTGCATGTGATTCACCTAATACCTGTGTCTTAGATAGAATTAGTTTATAACAAATCATTATTTATTCTGACTAAAATCATGGCATCTGATCCCATCACTGCATGGAAAATGGATGGGGAAACAGTGGAAACAGTGGCTGATTTTGTTTTTCTGGGCTCCAGAGTCACTGCAGATGGTGATTGCAGGCATGAAATTAAAAGACGCTTACTCTTTGGAAGAAAGTTATGACCAACCTAGACAGCATATTAAAAAGCAGAGACATCACTTTTGTCAACAAAGGTCCATCTAGTCAAGGCTATGGTTGTCATGTATGGATGTGAGAGTTGGACTATAAAGAAACCTGAGGGCCAAAGAATTGATGCTTTTGAACTGTGGTGTTGGAGAAGATTCTTGAGAGTCCCTTGGACTGCAAGAAGATCCAACCAGTCCATCGTAAAGGAGATCAGTCCTGGGTGTTCATTGGAAGAACCAATGTTGAAGCTGAAACTCCAATACTTTGGCCACCTGATGCAAAGAGCTGACTCATCGGAAAAGACCCTGATGCTGAGAAAGATTGAAGGCAGGAGGAGAAGGGGACGACAGAGGATGAGATGGTTGGATGGCATCACCGACTCAATGGACGTGGGTTTGGGTGGACTCCGGGAGTTGGTGATGGACAGGGAGGCCTGGCGTGCTGCGGTTCATGGGGTCGCAGAGTCGGACACGACTGAGTGACTAAACTGATACTGATACTGATTTATTCTGAAAGTTTCTTTTACCTGTTATACATTTGGGGGAATAATTTTAGCTAGCTACACTGACAGAGCTTTTATATCTATGCTGACTCTTTTACTCATTTGCCTAGTTGTTTAAATGAAACTGAAGGTGGAGACAAATAAAGGAAAAGGAACCAGTGCAATGAAGACACAGGAGTTTTGAAGGTGGCTGCAATTTCTTCATTTAATCTCAGCAGTGACATAGAGTTAGTCAAGTAAAACTTGTCAGTGACAAATTGAGCAGCTGGTAATGCAGCACATCTAATAATGACAAATCATGTACTTTCAATTTGTCAATATGCTAGGCACTTTACATTATTTCTTCCTTTTGCAAGACAGAATCTGAAACTTAAAGCGTTTATAAACTCCCATGGAGTAATATAGTTCTCAGTAAGCAGATTCATACTCTCTGTGAATCCTAGGAGTCAGAAAATGTTAAACCTTAAAGAGACTTTTAGAGATGATCTTAGCCTACCTCCCAAGTAGGGAAGTAGAAACTGTCTTTATTATGTAGAGGAAAGTCAAGAGCCATTCTAGAGGGATCATAAAGCTGAGAGTTTTCTAATTGAGCCCTTTTCTCTCCTCCATAGTTCCCTTTCAGTTGCTCACTCTGTTTTTAGTATTAGGCAAGAAAATTGTAGTCTAGTGCTAACTAGAGACAGGACATTAGTATCAGGACAGTATGGGAGCCTGGCTTAGGAGGCAATATTGTGTTAGGAGTAGATTTAGGTATCTTAACTCTCTCAACTCTCCTCACTATGTGGACCAGGCAACTATTGCTAGTATAGAAGCAGGAAAGCCCCTAATAATAAAGATGCCTAGGTGGAGAACCTTAGAGATTAGTAAATAGAGGGCCTGGGGAGGTGGGCTTGGAGAGTAAAACCAGGAGATTGAGTTCACACTGAGACATCTGCTGCTGCTGCTGCTGCTGCTGCTAAGTCGCTTCAGTCGTGTCCAACTCTGTATGACCCCAGAGACGGCAGCCCACCAGGCTCCCCCGTCCCTGGGATTCTCCAGGCAAGAACACTGGAGTGGGTTGCCATTTCCTTCTCCAATGCATCAAAGTGAAAAGTGAAAGTGAAGTCACTCAGTTGTGTCCAACTGTTCACCACCCCATTGACTGCAGCCTACCAGGCTCCCCCGTCCATGGGATTTCCCAGGCAAGTATACTGGAGTGGGGTGCCATTGCCTTCTCTGACACTGAGACATCAGAGGAACTTAAAACTGCTTTGGAAAGCACAAACTAGGGCCCTTCCACCTGTCGAAATTATTAACTGAGGCAGCTAAAAATCACACCATAAAATGAGCAAAACCAATGGTACAGACAGAAGACAACTGTAGTATTAATAGATGTTCTTAAAGATGATAAGGGAGAAAACTGGATTCATAAAGAAAAAAAGCAAATAGTTATAACCAATAGATATATTGAGTTTGAAAAATTGCCACTTTTTAAAACTAAAATGCAAAACAAAAACCTGATGGGTAAAATAGCACAATGGAAACAGCCAAAGAATAAATTCATGATTTGGAAAATCAAATCTAGAAATCTTTTTAGAAACATCAGGAAAAGATAATGAGAGGGAAAGAATGTGAGAAAAGTCAAGAAATATGAATGATAGAAATAGTTATGTATGTCATTGTTTGTGTACTGGAAGTCTCAGAACCATAGGCAAAAAGTAAATTGAGGGGAGAAAATATTAAGTAAATAACTGAGAATTTTCTGTAATTAAAGGTACAATTAAAGGTAAAGATTAAAAGGTTCAGGGAAAGCTGAAGAAAACCTACATCCAGATTTATTGTATTCAAATATTAGGATATCAAAGCTAAAGAAAAAAACTCTAAAAGCTTTCAGGTAGGAAAAAACAATGATCAGATTGGCTTTAGAGTTCTAAACAATACCAGACAGAAGGGGAAACTGAAATGACATCTTCGGAATCTGGCAAGAAAGTAATTTTGAACCCAAAGTTTTATTCAGCTTGACTGTCACTTAAATATGATAAAGAAGGGAGGATATTTTCTGATACACAGGATCTTAGAAAATTTACTATGCAAAAGTCCCTCTCTGAAAGAGCTCTCAGAGCATTCACCCAGGCAAGAAGAGAACTGAATCCAGGAACAAGTAATGAGATATACAGGTAGTAATAGAGAATACAGAATCCAAGAACGTGAATGTGCTTTATAGATGTGTGTGTGCTCAGTCCGTCTGACTTTTGGCAGCCCTTTGGACTATAGCCTTTCAGGCTCCTCCAACCATAGAATATTCCAGACAGAAATACTGAGGTGGATTGCCATTTCCTTCTGTAGGGGTCTTCCCAACACAGAGATCGACCCCATGTCTCCTGCATTTGCAGGTAGATTATTTTACTGCTGAGCCACCAGGGAAACCCTGCTTTGTAGATAAGCAATGGCAAAAAAAAAAAAAAAAGGATGGGGAATACTAATAACCAAACATCACACAGCCTAGAATTAAAACTCCGGGTAATATTAATCTTTGGGAATTTCTAGGGGATAAGAGTGGTAAAGTGAAGAGAGAAGCTGGAGACCAGAAGAGGTGAAACTGTAATAAGGTTGTTGTCTTCTTCATGGAGAGTACATAGACATTAACATTAGACATTTACAGTGATGAATAAGCATAGTTATAGAATCTCTTTGCTTGATAATAGATAACATGAGCAGATCACGATACATTGGAAAGAGTTCCAATATTGAACAAAACAAAGAATACCAGTTTTCAGATGCCTTGTCATTTTACCATGTTGAGAACCATTGTGTCACTTAATCAGGGCTCTAATATTTTTATTCTTTGAGAATACAGCAGTGCATACCAAACTTCTCATTTCTGCCTCAGCATTCCACCCTATGTCAATTGCCCATGGTCTGAACAGATAAAACAGCTTTACTATGCTCTCATGTCATATTGTTTGTAGAACCATAAGTAACTCCTCTCATTGACATAAATCTACCATTCTAGACCTTTTCTATTCTGAATCATTTTTCCTTCCTTGAAATACTGCATTTTATGAAAAACTTGATCTTGCTTTATTAATTTTTATTATTTGCATTGTAGTTTTACTCTTCGGTTGTCTTGACACTTAACACTTAAATGCTATAGGGCCAGTCTTGCAGAAGTTAATTTCTTTAATTCGTTTTTGTAAACCAGGAGACTTCACTTATGGGAGTGCAAGCTTTACATAGGAATAACAATTTAAAGAAATTCATTTCCAGATCTTTAATGCCTAGAGGTGATCTGCCTGAGAACATACTTGTGTTGAGAGTGGAAATTCCCCCTATCCAAACTCTTCATTATAAACCTCTGAGACACCAAACAAGAAGACAGTGGGAAGTTAGAGGTTTCAAAGAATGGATCACTCTGAAGCACCAGTTTTCTAAGTGTGGTCTAGAGATTAGAATTACTCTTTGCCTTTTTCACTTTCGTTTTCTCAGGAGTTGCAGTTTAAAAGGATTTCCCTGATAACTCAGTTGGTAAAGAATCCACCTGCATTGCAGGAGACCCTGGTTTGATTCCTGGGTCAGGAAGATCTGCTGGAGAAGGGATAGGCTACCCATTCCAGAATTCTTGGGCTTTCTTTGTGGCTCAGCTGGTAAAGAATCCTCCTGCAATGTGAGAGACCTGGATTCAATCCCTGAATTGGGAAGATCCTGTGGGAGAAGGGAAAGGCTACCCACTCCAGTATTCTGGCCTAGTGAATTCCGTGGACTGTATAGTCCAAGAATTTTAAGTTGTCCCTTGTTCGTCATCTTTTCTGAGATATAATTCAGATTTCAGAGAATTGGGAGGTGTCATTATATGAAAATTTCCTATACTCTCATTTATGTGAACAAAGTCTCTCTGTACTTTATTCCATTAAAAAAAATTTTTTTAAAGAATTTTAAAAGAATTGAATCCTCCCAATGAGTAGGTGGCTCAGCAATAAAGAATCTGCATGCAATGCAGGAGCCACGGGAGAGGCAGGCTTGATCCCTGGGTCAGGAAGACCCCCTGGAGGAGGGCATGGCAGCCCACTCCAGTATCCTTGCCTGGAAAATACCATGTACAGAGGAACCTGGAGGGCTAATGCCCATGCAGTCGCAAAGAGTCAGACATGGCTGAAACACTGGAGCACACAATCGATGAGTAATAGTCTCCCATGTTTACAAGAACACATTTGGGAGAAGGAGACTAATGAGGTAATTCTGTCAGTCTCTTTAAGAAATGAATTTCCAATAAACTTTAACTTTTTATGCTTAATATTTTGCCTGAATTGATAATATGTTTAATGGTACCTAAGTAATTGTAATGCCAATTCAACACAGAAGAAATTTAATACTTAGAACCTTTTGTTCATGTGAATTTTAAAAAATTTAATGTGTATATGTATTTTTATTTTTTAAAATTATTACAAAATGATTCATGAAGGAAGGAAATTTTCTTGGATTGGTGGAATGACAGTACAAATTTAAGGAGAAAAAAAATCTGTTTAAAGTTTCTCAGAACTAGTTTTTAAATGGATCGTAGGATTAAATTATTTAAAATCTGTTGACTACATTGGTGAAAGTTGAAATAAAAATCATATTTTAAAATGTAAATATTTATAGTATTCTGGACGTTCATCTTTTACTACTGTTTAAACCTGGATACATGTGAGAAGGCAATAATCTCACTTTTCTCTTTAAAATATATGTATAATTCCTTTTTAGCACTAGCAAGAGCTACATATACCCACTGATTAAGACCAGAACCCTACATTTTTGGAGAATGGGAGGGAGATAAAGAGAGAAATGCTTTTAAAATTAAGCAGTGAAGCTTTTCCAGGGAGTGACAAAGAGTGGGTGCTTATAAAATGATTTTGGAAGCAGATCAGCCAGAAAGGTGAAAGAATCAGAATGCTGATATGGCAAAAGATAATGGAGTTGGTCCCTAGCTAGGCTGTAGCAACTGCCTTATTATATTTTAATATGTGCTATTAGCTATATATCTTGATTCCTTTGACTTTCTGCCAAATAAATGACTCTTTATTACTGTCGTCACTAGAATTGAATTGACTGGTCTACTGATACCACCACAGCTTTTTCTAATCCATTGTATATTTATATAGTGGGATAGGATGATGGTGGTGTTCCTTTGATTACCAAAAAAAAAAAAAAAGTACCCACCTTGATTTCTTTTTAAGACTTTTTCTCATTGGTTTCTGTCAACTTCATTATGATATCTCTTAGTATGGTTTTCTTGTATTTATCTTCTTTGAATTTCTTTATGCCTACTTATTCTTGAAGCAGCTTTTTTTCTGTTGGGATGATAGTTTTAGGAAATCTGAACCAATTTTGGCCATTACTTTTTTCTTTTTTTGGCCATATTTCTTTACATCTGTTTTTTTCTGATTCTCTTCCCAATCGACTCCACCCCCCACTCCCCAGAATTCAATTTCACCTATGTTAGATTACCCACTAACATCACTTAGGCCACTGAAGCTCTGATCTTGTGTGTGTGTGTGTGTGTGTGTGTGTGTGTGTGTGTGTGTCACTTAGGCCACTGAAGCTCTGATCTTTTGTGTATGTGTGTGTGTGTGTGTGTGTGTGTGTGTGTGTAGTTTTGTTTTGTATGGTTATGTTTTGGTTTTTGCCTTTTTCTTTCTGGGCTTCAGTCTCAGTGGGTTCACCTACCAAGAGTTTACTGATTTTTCACCTAAGGTTAAGTTTACCTAGCATTCTCTTTTAAATGGAGGCACTGGGAAAGATTGAAGGTGGGAGGAGAGGGAGACGACAGAGGATGAGATGGTTGGATGGCATCAGCAACTCAATGGACATGAGTTTGAGTAGACTCTGGGAGCTGGTGATGGACAGGGAGGCCTGGCGTGCTGCAGTCCATGGAGTTCCAAAGAGTTGGACACTACTGAGAGACTGAACCAACTGACTGACTGGTAAAACAATTCAAACAAGATAAACACAAGCAAACCACACTAGGGTATATCATAATGAAGTTGTTAAAAACCAGTGAGAAAAAGAATGTCTTAAAAGCAAACCAAAAAGAGAAAAAAAGAAAAAAAGGCATGTTAAATACATTGTCAGAAACAGTACAAGCCAGGCAACAGTGGAATTATATCTTTAAAATGCTGAAAAGAAAAAAAGCCCATCACTACAGAGAAAGCAAAACCTATGCAACTTAAATAATCAAATGTTTTCTTTTTGGACGTGTCCTTTCCATTTATAGTCATAGAAACCAGTGCTGAAAGGGACCTTTGATTTTATTAGTCCATAGTAATGGGAGTGGAAGTAAGATTAGACTGACTATTCTCTAGAAACACACACAGGGCTTTAGGTTTGTCCAATACACCTGGAAGCTTTCTCATAGATACCCTCCCTCTCCCCTCTCACTATAGCGTTACTAGGGCAGCGAACCTCTGTGAGCAATGAGACTAAGATCATCTCGGGTTTGTTGAGGCAGAAAACAGATTGAGAATCACTGACAGTCCACATCCCCACTTTATACATAGGATCATTAAAACTTTGAGAAGATAAAATGACTGTCTTCAAATGATTTTTGACAGAGAAACTAGTACACTTGAGTCCTAGATCAGGTGCTTCTCTATTTCTTTTGCATATTTAAAAAATTGGGAGTCCTCTTAGAATTTGTTTATGACAATGTATTTGCAATAAGAGGTAAATCGCAAGAATTTCAGACAAAATTTTGTGTTTATGTATGTGTGTGGGGGAGAGATACTTAGAGTTTTTATATCGATGCAATTTTATATAAACTCTCAGCATATTAGGGTTTACTAAGCTATTAATTTACTAAGGCATAACAATAATAAAGATGAATAAAACATCTTTCCAGTATTTCATCTCTCTCCTTGACACATGAAGTTCTGGGTGTGGTAATACCTATTATGGAGTGACTCCTCAAAGTTCAAGTCCAGAAATACAGAGTACATAGACAGTATATAAACATGCTTATTGTTGCATCATGTCAGGGGAAGAAAATACAGAAGGAACATTCAAGCTCCATAAATCTCTGCTAAGGAGAGCGTTACTTGCTACAACCTGTCTGCAGCAATCAGAGGAAGGAAGTCAGCAAAAAAGGGAAAGAATGCCAAGTTGCAAGTGCCAAATTGTCTCATCACTTGCAACTCAAGAGAAAAACCAGATTCCTATAACTCAAAACAAGGTTCAAATTCAGTTGCTAAAATTACAATACTGTCCTAGATTTTAGAATCCATTTTGCACATTTTTCCCCTACCAGTAAAAGTGATCTTTATCCAAATGTCAGTGAAAGCCATGGAGAAGTGTTGAAAGGAATCATGTCAAAACCTCTTACTTTCAGATGGGATAACATGGATCAAAGAACATTATTTGACTTCTCCTCCAGTGGTCTGTCCATTAGACACTGTTAGGAAGAATAATTCTAACCAAATCACTTTCAGATTCCAGGTAAATCATGCCTCATCTGAAGTGTGTGTCTTTGTTACTTGGTTCTAGCTATTAAGTATTCCAAGGAACCAATTCTGAAGGATTTATGGGTATTATTTAGTTTTCTTTTATAAAGATTTTGACAAGTTTTTAATCTGATGGTCTGATTCATTTGGGAGCTACCAGATGTTGCTTTTTAAAGTCTCATTTCTCACTCAAATACAGTTTTGATAAAACAGGCATGATTCTGTGGGGGAGTATTTTGAATACATAGAGAGCCAAAGCAGATGGGAGTCACAGAAGTGTTAAGATGCTACTGATTGGAAGGTGTATCATTACTTTATAGATTACTGAGATAGAAAAATGCAGCCAATTAAGTTATGATGTACATCGATTCCAAGATAAAACACCCATTTCTGTGTTGTTAAAGAATGAAGAAACGTGCTCCTTAGAATCAGTGAAATATTGAAGGTAGTTGGTTAGGAAAGGTAAGGACATTTCTGGAAAAGCAGGAAGCGGAATGGATATAGGAGTGCAGAGTAGAGACTAGATTGCAGAGCATATGAGCCTGGCTAAATGACTCTTGGAGAGCGCTGGGAGAGAAGTGCAAGCCAGCAGCACCTCTGGCTGGGATAAGGTAAAAGGAGTGAAACCCTTAACCTGAGTTTCATCCTCCAAGTGAACAAGAAAATGTACCAGAAATCGAGTCTTAACAATTTAAATGGGAGAGCAACTCTCAAAATCTTTGAGACTCTCCTAGGATTTAGAAGACTAGATTGAATGCTGACCTACAGCATTTGAACCTTAGATTTTAGTCAGTAATGAGCTCTGAAAGAGAAATAAAGAGTGTTTTAAGAAGATGAATCTAACTAACAATGGTGTGAAAAGCTATAATCTGCCAAAATTACTGTTTTTTTTTCCCCACCAGCAAGTACTTTCTCTGGAGAAAAACAGTAATATGATAACTAGCTTTTTTTTCTCCCCTGTTCTTTCTGTTTTTTTCCAAGTTGTGCTACTTCTTTGAGAAAAATCTAAGTCCTGCAAATGGTAGTAAAGAAGCTAGTAGTTATTTACATGAGCTTTTAACCTACTCTCACCAGTAAGCTAAAACACAACCTTCAGTTAAATCTTTCAGAGGGGAAAAAAAAATGATTCACTTTGGGTGGAGTACAGACTTGCCCATAGTCTTCAGTTTTACTGCAGGCAAAACAAAGACACGCCTCTTCCTGAAAACATAGACAACACAAATTACTGTGGCCAGCCCCTTGTATTATCACTTTTACATCAGCTCATCCCTAACTGCTAACCACCTAATACTACTAATGTAAAACACCTGCCCTTTGCAAGCACTGGGCCTCCTTTGGTGTAGTATTCTGGGATAACCTCTCATTCCACACTTAGACATTTCTTCTTCCTATAAGATTTTCTCACTCTGTATTTTATCGCCTCCATCATATCACTATGAACAAGAAATTTCCTTCCTGTTCGTTTGCTCTGCTAAATTCCTACTTCTTTTAAGAATCGGATCTCCTTTGTTGTGCAGAAGCTTTTAATTTTAATTAGATCCCATTTGTTTATATTTGCTTTTATTTCCAGTATTCTGGGAGGCGGATCATTGAGGATCCTGCTGTGATTTATGTCGGAGAGTGTTTTGCCTATGTTCTCCTCTAGGAGTTTTATAGTTTCTGGTCTTACATTTAGATCTTTAATCCATTTTGAGTTTATTTTTGTGTGTGGTGTTAGAAAGTGATCTAGTTTCATTCTTTTACAAGTGGTTGACCAGTTTTCCCAGCACCACTTGTTAAAGAGATTGTCTTTACTCCATTGTATATTCTTGCCTCCTTTGTCAAAGATAAGGTGTCCATATGTGTGTGGATTTATCTCTGGGCTTTCTATTTTGTTCCATTGATCTATATTTCTGTCTTTGTGCCAGTACCACACTGTCTTGATGACTGTGGCTTTGTAGTAGAGCCTGAAGTCAGGTAAGTTGATTCCTCCTGATCCTCTGGAGAAGGAAATGGCAACCCACTCCAGTACTCTTGCCTGGAAAATCTCATGGATGGAGGAGTGTTGTAGGCTACAGTCCATGAGGTCGCAAAGAGTCGGACATGACTGAGCGACTTCACTTTAAGCATATAAGAATAATTAAATTCTTTTCCATTATAAAAAAAGAATCAGATCTCCCGGTTACTCCCAGCAGAAACTGGAGGTTCTTCTATGCATAAAGCAGTTGTTTGTCCATCCTTCCTTTCTTCCATCATCCTTTTCCCCCTTCCTTCCTTTCTTTTTCAAAATACTTTAGTTCTTTCATTGTATTGTACACTCCTTGAAAGCACAGGCCATATCTCTTCAGATTTATATCCCAGAAGCTTGAGCACAGTGCCTCATACATAACAGATGGTCACTAAATGTCTGCTGAATTGATTGGTTGGATGATGGAGATTTATATTATCAGCTAGCTATAAAGTTTGTATTTGCCATGAACAGTATTGGCTTAATAAGATATATTCACTAGCCTCAAAATCACAATTTAATATTAACTTAAGAAACTCAACTACTTTAAAGACAAAGAATCCAAAATAGTGTACTAGAAAGAGCAAAGAGAACATCCAGCAAGGGCAGATTTCTTCAAGCAGGAGTGAGTGAGATTATAATTATGCTGAGTCTTGGGTGAAAGGATGATGTTTCAGGAAATAGGAGAAGAGTAGGTAGGCATTGCATATGGAACTGACACTGTAAGCAAAGAACATAATAGACATGAAAACAATGAATATATTTGTGAAATGATGAATATTCTAATTTGTATGGTTAAGAATTATAAGTACAAGATCAGTGGCTGATAGAGCTGGGCAAATCAGTTGAAATCACATCTAGGGAGAGTTCAGCTTTAGTAAACTGGAGAGAGAATTTCTGAGTAGAAGAAAGAAACTGTCATGAGATTTTAGGAAGATTAATCAGTGCTCAGGCTGGATTAGAAGAGACAGAAACTAAAGACTAGGCTGAAGCGTTGCAGTACTTTTTTAGGAGAGGAATTTAAGACAGACTAAATCAAAAGGATATATGTGAGTGACATGGTAATATATTTTTTTTAAAAAAGGTGTCTCACCCTGTCGTGTGTTGTTGGCCAGTTTACTTTTGGATCAACACATGAGAAAAAGTGGTAAGCCAAGGTAAATCCAAAGAAGAGCAGTCAGAACTGGGGTGGGACGGAGGGACAAGGGTCTGCAAATGTGAGTTCCTGATGAATCAGGAGGGGAAAAAAGGCTTTGAAGAAGTGTTGTGATAGGCAACTTCAGTTAACCCAGAGCACTGACACCTGGAACAAACGATAGCATCCTTATTCTGTTGCTCCAAGGAAGCAAGGACAGATACTAGGCTGTATCCAGAGGAGTGTGACCTAGGTGTAGAAACTGTGTCACAGAGGAACCATAATTGTGATTTATTTCAAGAGGATGAATTTTTATGATAAAGGAGATTTGGAAGGAACTTGAACACTGTCTTCAAATACATGAAAATTTGGCCACCTGAGAAGGGGTCTGGTGAGCAGATTTAACTCTATACGTCAGAACCGTTTGTAAGTTATAGATAAGCAGCTTTCTCTCTTTTTGAAACACATATCATCTTAACTATTTTAAGAACAATTTTCATTTGTTAATTTGTTTTTGGCTGGACTGGGTCTTCAGTGCTGCACACAGGCTTTTCTCTAGCTGCGGTGAGCAGGGGCTGCTCTCCCGTTGCAGTGCATGGGCTCCTCTGTGGCGGCTTCTCTTATCGTGGAGCACAGGCTATAGTGTGCACAGCCTTCAGTAGCTGCAGCATCTGGGCTCAGTGGCTGTAGCTCCCAGGCTCCAGAGCACAGGCTCAGGAGTTGTGGTGAATGGGTTTAGCATGTGGGATCCTCCTGATCAGGGATAGAACCCACATCTCCTACGTTGGCAGGCGGATTCTTTACCATTGAGCCACCAGGGAAGCCCCAGCTTTCTTTTTATCATAAGAAACCGACGGCCATTCAGCAGAAATATCATAAAAAGTATGTTAGTATTGGCAAGTGGTTTTAAAAGGACAGATTAATAACAGTCCATTGGATTTATCTTATTAGTATATATTTCTATTATCAAAGAATAAAAAAGAATCAGTGGACCCGCCAAAGTCTTAGAACTTAATGTGTATACTGTTTACTTATTGAATGACTGTTTCAGAATTTATAGCTCTAATCAGAAAATTCAAAGACATATAAGGAATCTTAGGTACCCATGTATCCATAATAAAGTCATTTTCTTAATCTGAATGCCAAATAAGGAGGTATGGTATAATAAATATAAAGACCCATGGGTTAACATCAGACATTTCTGAATTTTAAGCCAACTCTGCCACTTACCAGCTGTTTTAACTTTAGCATGTTATTTGGTCTCTCTAGGTCATGGTTTAAACAGGAATATAATCACTCTCTTCCAGGGTTATTACAGAGATTAATAATAATGTTTTTTCAGTATATAGAAAATAACCTAGAACATCTTTGGTATTTTTAAAAATAACAACAATAAATGTGATCTGAAAAGGTTTTAAATAAGCATTCTTCATAGATATAAAGTAGTAAAATGAAAAGAACAGGAGCTCTGGAGTCATATTGATGTCACTTTGAAGCCTGCCTCAGCCACTTCATTAGCAGTATATCCATAGCAACCTATTTAAGCAACATGAACTCTGATTCTTTATCTGTAAAATGAGAACAGTACTTATCTACTCTACAGGGTCAGAATATTAAATTAGGTCACATTTATTATTTCTGTGTTTAGCAGAGTCTGGTGTGTAGTAAAACCTCAGTTTCATTTCATTTCATTGCCTCAGCTGTATGAATAGACAGTATCCCACTCATGACCTGTTAACAGTATTTCACATATTAGATGGACTGGAAGTCCTCGCTAGGCTTCCAGGTCCCTGAAGGAACGAAGAGCTGTTCCTGTATGCCTGTGCCAACTCCTAAGACTGATAAACCTAATAGACTTCCCTTTATTATGCAACCCTAGAAAGGAAATGTCTGAATTTTAAGAGATCAAGAGGACAGATGCAAATCTTATTTTATACCAAACTAAAGAGTTTCTTATTAACATCTGTATGCATGCATGCTCATTCGTCTACAGTCGTGTCCAGTTCTTTGCAACCCTATCAGTTCAGTCGCTCAGTCGTGTCTTACTCTTTCAACTCCATGGACTGCAGCACACCAGGCATCCCTGTCTATCACCAGCTCCGGGAGTTTACCCAAATTCATGTCCATTGAGTCAGTGCTGCCATATAACTATCTCATCCTCTGTCATCCCCTTCTCCTCCTGACTTCAATCTTTCCCAGCATCAGGTCTTTTCAAATGAGTCAGCTCTTCACATCAGGTGGCCAAAATATTGGAGTTTCATCTTCAGCATCCATTGTTCCAGTGAACACTCAGGACTGATCTCCTTTAGGATGGACTGGTTGGATCTCCTTGCAGTCCAAGGGACTCGCAAGAGTCTTCTCCAACACCACAGTTCAAAAGCATCAATTCTTTGGCACTCTGCTTTCTTTATAGTCCAACTCTCACATTCATATATGACTACTGGAAAAACCATAGCCTTGACTAGAAAGACCTTTGTTGGCAAAGTAATGTCTCTGCTTTTTAATATGCTGTCTAGGTTGGTCATAACTTTCCTTCTAAGGAGTAAGCTTCTTTTAATTTCATGGCTGCAATCACCATCTGCAGTGATTTTGGAGCCCCCAGAAATAAAGTCAGCCACTGTTTCCACTGTTTCCCCATCCATTTGCCATGAAGTGATGGGACCGGATGCCATGATCTTAGTTTTCTGAATGTTGCGCTTTAAGCCAACTTTTTCACTCTCCTCCTTCACTTTCATCAAGAGGCTCTTTAGTTCCTCTTCACCTTCTGCCGTAAGGGTGGTGTCATCTGCATATTTGAGATTATTGATATTTCTCCTGGCAATCTTGATTCCAGCTTCTGCTTCCTCCAGCCCAGCATTTCTCATGATGCACTCTGCATATAAGTTAAATAAGCAGAGTGACAGTATACAGCCTTGATGTACTCCTTTTCCTATTTGGAACAAGACTGTTCTTCCATGTCCAGTTCTAACTGTTGCTTCTTAACCTGCATACAGATTTCTTAAGATACGGGTCCAGTGGTCTGTTATTCCCATCTCTTGAAGAATTTTCCACAGTTTATTGTGGTCCACACAGTCAAAGGCTTTGGCATAGTCAGTAAACCAGAAGTGGATGTTTTTCTGGAACTCTCTTGCTTTTCTGATGATCCAGCGGATGTTGGCAATTTGATCTCTGGTTCCTCTGCCTTTTCTAAAATCAGCTTGAACATCTGGAAGTTCACAGTTAATGTATTGTTGAAGCCTGGCTTGGAAAATTTTGAGCATTACTTGATTAGCCTGTGAGATGAGTGCAATTGTGTGGTAGTTTGAGCATTCTTTGACATTGCCTTTCTTAAGGATTGGAATGAAAACTGACCTTTTCCAGTCCTGTGGCCAAAACTGAGTTTTCCAAATTTGCTATCATATTGAGTGCAGCACTTTCACAGTATCATCTTCCAGGATTTGAAATAGCTCAACTGCAATTCCATCACCTCCACTAGCTTTGTTCATAGTGATGCCTCCTAAGGCCCACTTGACTTCACATTCCAGGATGTCTGGCTCTAAATGAGTGATCACACCATTTTGATTATCTGGGTCATGAAGATCTTTTTTGTACAGTTCTGTGTATTCTTGCCACCTCTTCTTAATATCTTCTGCTTCTGTTAGGTCCACCGTTTCTGTCCTTTATTGAGCCCTTCTTTGTATGATATGTTCCCCTGGCATCTCGAATTTTCTTGAAGAGATCTCTAGTCTTTCCCATTCTGTTGTTTTCCTCTATTTCTTTGCACTGATCACAGAGGAAGGCTTTCTTATCTCTCCTTGGTATTCTTTGGAACTCTGCATTCAGATACTTATATCTTTCTTTTTCTCCTTTGCTTGTCACTTCTCTTCTTTTCACAACTATTTGTAAGGCCTCCTCAGACAGCCATTTTGCATTCTTGCATTTCTTTTTCTTGGGGATGGTCTTGATCACTGCCGCTTATACAACATCACAAACCACTGTCCATAGTTCATCAGGCACTCTATCAGATCTAGTCCCTTAAATCTATTTCGCACTTCCACTGTATAATCATAAGGGATTTGATTTAGGTCATACCTGAATGGTCTAGTGGTTTTCCCTACTTTCTTCAATTTCAGTCTCAATTTTGCAATAAGGATTTCATGATCTAAGCTACAGTCAGCTCCTGGTCTGTTTTTGCTGACTGTGTAGAGCTTTTACATCTTTGGCTGCAAAGAATATAATCAGTCTGATTTCGGTGTTGACCATCTGGTGATGTCCATATGTAGAGTCTTCTCTTGTGTTGTTGGCAGAGGGTGTTTGCTATGACCAGTGTGTTCTCTTGGCAAAACTCTATTAGCCTTTGCCCTGCTTCATTCTGTACTCAAAGCCAAATTTGCCTGTTACTCCAGTTGTTTCTTGACTTCCTACTTTTGCATTCCAGTCCCCTATAATGAAAAGGACATTTTTGGGGGGTGTTAATTCTAAAAGGTTTTGTAGGTCTTCATAGAACTGTTCAACTTCAGCTTCTTCAGCATTACTGGTTGGGGCATAGGCTTGGATTACCATGATATTGAATGGGTTGCCTTGCAAACGAACAGAGATCATTATGTCATTTTTGAGACTGCACCCAAGTACTGCATTTTGGACTCTTTTGTTGACCATGATGGCTACCCCATTTCTTTAAGGGATTCTTGCCCACAATAGTAGATATAATGGTCATCTGAGTTAAATTCACCCATTCCAATCCATTATAGTTTGCTGATTCCTAAAATGTTGACATTCACTCTTGCTGTCTCCTGTTTGACCACTTCCAATTTGCCTTGATTAATGGACCTAACATTCCAGGTTCCTATGCAATATTGCTTTTTACAGCATTGGATCTTGCTTCCATCACCACTCACATCCACAAGTGGATGTTGTTTTTGTTGTGGCTCTATCTCTTCATTCTTTCTGGAGTTATTTCTCCACTGATCCCCAGTAGCATATTGGGCACCTTCTGACTTGGGGAGTTCATCTTTCAATGTCCTATCTTTTTGCCTTTTTATACTGTTCATGGGTTCTCAAGGCTAGAATACTGAAGTGGTTTGCCATTCAACCTATGCAACCCTATGGGCACTTGTAATTCCGCCTTTCTAAACCTTATCTATTAATACTTCTAAAGCTTTATCTTTACCAGAAATGTATAGTGATCAGAGGAGAGATTTGAAGTCACCAGTGATAACCTAGTTTTTTGCCCTCTTGTCTTCAGCCAAATGTTGCAGTTAACTTATATGGACTCTTCCTTATTGAATTACTCGTTTGTGTGTGGATGTGTGCACGTGCACTCAGTTGCTCAGTTGTGTCTGACTCTTCTTGACCCCATGGATGTTAGCCCTGCCAGGCTCCTCTGTCCATGGAATTTTCCAGGCAAGAATATTGGAGCAGGTTGCCATTTTTATTCCAAGGGATCTTCCTGACCGAGGGATCTAAGCTGCATCTGTGGCGTCTCTTGCGTTGGCAGGCAGATTCTTTACCACTGCACCACCTGGGAAGCCTATTGAATTACTTAGGTTTAGGTATTTGTTGAGGATTTTTCCAACACTTAATTGCTTTGTTCAGTTAATTTGCCTTTGAAAATTTTCTTAGCATTTCTGATGTATTTTCATAATTGGAAACAATAAGATTTTGTAACTAGGACTCCCTTAATGTAAAAGACTCACTAAGTGTTCTTACTCCTAATGTACCTTTTTTTCTCCTAAACATGATACTGAAGAAAACAACAAATGGCACTTCTACTTATTTAATGATTCTGCAATTCTGAATTGTGATTCATGGCAGTAAGAGTGTAACATTTGAAGGTTCTTTTAGTATCTCTGAAAAGTCTTAGAATTTTTCTGTTTATTTTATGTATAGATGTTATAATCTCTGATAAACATCTGGGATTTTCATTTTCACTTGACTTTAAGGATAACTTTGCTTTCCTGATAGCTCTGTTTGTAAAAAATCTTCCTGCAATGCAGGAGACCTCGGTTCTCCTAGGTCAGGAAGATCTGCTGGAGAAGGGATAGGCTACCCANATCTCTGATAAACATCTGGGATTTTCATTTTCACTTGACTTTAAGGATAACTTTGCTTTCCTGATAGCTCTGTTTGTAAAAAATCTTCCTGCAATGCAGGAGACCTCGGTTCTCCTAGGTCAGGAAGATCTGCTGGAGAAGGGATAGGCTACCCACTGCAGTATTCTGGCCTGGAGAATTCCATGGACTCTATAGGAATCTATAGTCCATGGGATTGCAAAGAGTCAGACATGACTGAGGACTTTCACTTAAAGGATAACTTTATTTGGAGAATCCTGTAAAAAGAAAAAAGTACATTGAACTTTAGAAAAATTCTTCTTAGTATAAAAAAGCTAATAAATTATATGATTCCACTTATGTGAACTAGCCAGAGAAGACAAATGTAAGGAAATAAAAAGTAAAACAGTAGTTCTTGGGTTTGGGAGATGCCTGAGGGATTAACTGTAAGCAAGCATAAGGCAACTTTGTGGGGGCGGGGGGTGGGCAATGAAAGTGTTCAGAAACTAGATTATGATAAAGCTTGTACAGCATGGTAAATATACTAAAAATCAGTGAATTGCATACTTAACATTGGTGAATTTTATGGTATGTAAATTAATTCTTCAGTAAACTTGTTAAAAATTAATTTATGAGATTAATGGTTAGATTTTATTTTATAATAAATTGCCCAAAGTGATAATGTTTCTAGTTTGAAAGGCAAATATATTGATTCACATTATTCCAATAGAAAAGCAAATTATTGCTACTCTTTAATTGTTACATTGATATATGAAATAATCATGAAATTCAGATAATTTCTCACTGATATCTATGATTTTCAACTCTGAAAATAATATAATTACTTGCCTGTTTAAATCAAGACATACTACTAGACTTAATCATAAAGTGAATTTTTTCAAAGGAAATATTCTTCATATATTTCTGTGATTAAATTTGTGAGATATTCACACTGGGAAAAAATTAAAGCTTGGTAAGTTACAAACTTGACAATGGAAAGTTGAATCTACTGGCTTAAATTTTTGCTAATCTCTGCTTGCTATTCTATTTCCAAGCATGAGAATTTCCCTTATGTTGATGTTGTTTGACTTTATACTTTTAGGTCCTATTCCTAGATTTGTATTCTTATATCTAATTGAGCAGTAATGCTGATTTTTTATTCACACATATGCTATGAGACAGGAAAATTTAGCGGTGTAAGAGACGTTAGGCATTATCCAGTCCAACTTTTTAACTATACAGTTATTGTAAGATCCTAGGCAGTGAAGGAACTGGTTTGAATGTATAGAGTTACATACATAGCTCTTAATTTTCAAGGAATATTCGCAATAAACCAACCTAATTTCCTCACCTAATCAAAGAGAAGAGAGTTGGACTGATTTGGTCAGTTCCTTGAACTTCAAAATTACATAAACTCTCTGGATTTGAATCTAGCTCTGCCTGACATTTACTCTGTGACCTCAGACAAGTTGTTCACCCCTTCAGTATGGTGAGAATAAAATTCTTCATAAACTTGTGAGAATTAAATGAGTTAATACATGGGAAGTGGTTAGATTAACACATTGAATATAGTATAATAGGATCTCACTATTATTAACATACTGTTAATAATATGCTTAACAGTTAATACAAGTTGAACATATTGGTCAGAAGGAATAGAGTCAGATCTATATTAGTAGCTTTTTTCCTCTCAGTCTTTTTCTCCTCAAAGGTTTAATTCTGGAGCTGTGTTTCTTAAACTTAACATAATGAATGCTTGCACACATTT
The DNA here is from genome assembly GCA_006410675.1 of Oreotragus oreotragus. Lineage (NCBI taxonomy): Eukaryota > Metazoa > Chordata > Mammalia > Artiodactyla > Bovidae > Oreotragus > Oreotragus oreotragus. Next base: position 532,673 of record SJYX01009811.1, read on the forward strand.
TAAACAAAATAACTCTAACAGGCTTTTAAGAATATACCTGAAAACCAGTCAGGAACCTGGATTAATTTAACACAATCAGAAATACAAACTCAAATTTATGTGCTTAAATCAAGTTAGCCGTAGCCATTGTGAGGTGTTCATTCATTTGATCTAGCATTATTAAAATGCTAATTATAATTTTAAAAATTAATTTTGAGGTTATCATCAAAATGAAAACACAAATTTAAACTTTTCTTGGCAATACTTCAGCATACCTTGCTGTAAGAACTGTTGCATCAAGCAAAAATAACCTGTCTCATGTGCAATAAATCTCTCATTTTATATGTATCCAGTGCTCTATTATTCCTGTTTGTTTTGATCGGTTGAAATCACTGCAAGATACTACCAGATCTGACTGCCAATGGTGGTAGCAACTGAAGCTGTCTTTGGTCAGATCACAGAAGAGCAAGGACAACCAGTGCTGGGGCCTGCTCTAGGTATAATGATAAAATGGATTGTAACCTCTTTGTCTTCCTTCTCTATCATCCCACTAAGCTCTCATGCCCTTCCTCCTATCTGATAGGTGCTTACATTTCCCAGAAGATTTTCTTTTTAATAAAACTGTTCTCAGGCCCTGGAAGACTTTAAGATTTATTAGAATCTCTTATAGTTTCCAATACTCTGACAGTTTTAATAACAAGAAATATTGATATATATATGTTTATATATAATTTTTTATGTTTGTAAAGCAAGACTATGTCCTCTGTAGTAAATTTTGAAAATGCAGTAAAACAATGAAAAAGCATTCTTAACTTATGAAAGCAACCAATTATAATATTTTTGTTGTATTTCTTAACATATTTGTTTGGCGTTTTAAAATATTATTAAAACAAAACTGACCAGTTTTATATTTTATCTTTTTCATTAAACATTATCAATGTCCATTTTTCATGTTTTTATAAACTATTCTAAACATTATCTTTCATGATTGTTTACTGTAGATTTACTAGGTTATGAGTATTTATGATGTTCTTTATACATATTGCTAATAACATTCCAGAAATTTTGTATTGTATTAGATTTCAACCAGCACTATATCACTTTATTGCCATATTTTAATTAATTTGTGAAAATGGTATCCTTAAAAATAGTTTCTAGTTTTCCAACTTTTGTTAATTATTTCATTTTCTCTTGTATAAATGTGCTGTTCATATCCTTGCTTATTTATCTATTGAAATCATATCATTCTTAGCAATTTGGTTAAATTCTTTATATAAATTAGTTATTAATCTTTCCTTAGAGATATTTTCCCAGGTGGTTGTTTACTTTGTAATTTCACTTTTAATGTTCCCTAACATATATAAATCATCGCTGCAGATTCTTCTTTGCTTTTAAACTTAGATAATCTTGAGGGGAAGTTATTTGGAGATAAGATGGGACTCTATTGCTTTTCAAACTATTAAGATTTATATTTTTTAAAAAGCTAAACTTGCATTAATCTCTAAGCAGTTTATTAATGAAGGAACAAATGATATCAGAGGTTTGTGTAGAGTCTTCTTAATTGTAATAACATAAAGGGAAAATGAGAAAGCAAATCTCAATCACNATAAGATGGGACTCTATTGCTTTTCAAACTATTAAGATTTATATTTTTTAAAAAGCTAAACTTGCATTAATCTCTAAGCAGTTTATTAATGAAGGAACAAATGATATCAGAGGTTTGTGTAGAGTCTTCTTAATTGTAATAACATAAAGGGAAAATGAGAAAGCAAATCTCAATCACTTACATTTTTATTTTTATTTTGGATGATACAGTAAATGATGTAATATCTAACTGCTTTTAAAAATATCTATAAGACAGGATTGCTAGTATTTAAAATTATATGTCCAACTAGGTAATATAAGGTTAATATTCAAAACATTGGGTATTTTACAAAATAATAATAAAGTTAAATTTTAGAACTTGGTATATTAATGAATACCGTTACTAATTCTACTAGGAGTAAAGGCAGAGTAGTCTCCATTTTTGCTTAAGTAAAGTTTGCTTATAAAAACATAATGATCATAAGGAATTAATTGCATATAAATTGGGGATAATTATATATGGAATATTTGGATATATATTAATATAGAAATTATTTAAAATATAAAAGCATTATGTCATTTTGAAAGTCTCTTTCTTTCTTTAACTTTGGAAAGAAAAAAGCCAAAGATTCCTTTTGTATATATAGAGTACTAAAAGCTATAAATATTACTGATTTGTATCTGATAGCTTGTTATAGAAAAGGAAAAATTGGTATTACCATAAATACACTCCATTCTTTGACTGAGTTGTTGAAGGTAATTGTAGGTGATTGGTATTTCATTTTGTTTCTGGTATCATGTTTAGAATCTTATCTTATGACATGATTTGTTTTAGAGTAATGCTGGTTTGCAATTAAGTACATCCATTACTGTAAACATGGTTAAATAGTACCTGTCCTCAGTTGGTAAATGTCTGCTTGTATGATGATTATGCAGTAACAATCTGGATATAACAACTGCAGTATTAAATCTGTGATGATGAGATGAAAACTGTCTTGTTAGTTTAGTACATTACTGAAAGGTTACACGTTTAATGGGGCTGGGAGAGGACAAAGCAATAGCTTCTTCTTAGTAGAAGTGAAGTGAAGGCTTGTATGAAGATCTCTTACATTCCTTGAATAATCCCTTAAAAGGTGACCTTTTTTCCATCTTTACTTTCAGTTCTTGCTTATACAGTGAAAATAAAGTCAAGAACCAGAAATATGAGTTTAATAGATTCTCATGTTTATATTTACAAGCTATAAGATTTTAATCAATAAGTGCCAAATGGAAGAAAGAATTTGTATTTTCTTCCAACCTCTGGCACTCATATATTTTCAATATAGTCATCAGAATAACCCTATAATTCCAGGGAGGATTAATGACTTATCCAAAGAAGGTCATTCAGTCTGAAACAGGTAGAGCCTGCCCTAGTATAGTATAATTTCTGGTTAGTGCTGACTGAGTGTGACAAAGAAAGGACAAATTGCTCTCCTCTGTAATAATCAGGAAAAGCTATGTGAGGATACAACTTGAATAGGACTCTAAATTGTGAGTGAATGGGGTATCTCTAGAGAGATGTTGGCCTTAGGTGGAAAGAAGACTTTTGGAAGATAACTGTTGCTGTGTGTTTAAAGACAATAGGGCTTCCCGGTGGGTGGTGGTGTTCAGTCAGTAAGTGGTTTCTGACTCTGTGACCCCATGGACTGTAGCATGCCAGGCTTCCCTGTCCTTCAGTATATCCTCCAGTTTGCTCAAACTCATGTCTACTGAGTCAGCGATATCATACAACCATCTCATCCTCTGTCGCCCTCTTCTCCTCCTGCCCTCTATCTGTCTCAGCATCAGCGTCTTTTCCAATGAGTTGACTCTTCATGTGAGGTGACCAAAATATTAGAGCTTCAGCTTCAGCCTCAGTCCTTCTAGTGAATATTCAGGGTTGATTTCCTTTAGGATTGACTGTTTTGATCTAGTTGCTGACCAAGGGAGTCTCAAGAGTCTTCTTTAGCACCACAATTTGAAAGCATCAATTCTTTGGTGCTCAGCCTTCTTTATGGTCCAACTCTCACATCCATACGTGAGTACTGGAAAAGTCATAGCTTTGACTAGACGGACCTTTGTTGGCAAAGTTATGTCTCTGCTTTTGATATGCTGTCTAGGTTTGTCATAGCTTTTTCTTCCAAGCAGCAAATGTCTTTAAATTTCCTGGCTGAAGTCACCAGTGCACTTCCCTGTGGCTCAGTGGTAAATATTCCACCTGCCAACGCAGAAGATGTGGCTTCAATCCCTGGATCAGGAAGATCCCCTGGAGAAGGATACGACAGCTCTTTCCAGTATTCTTGCCTGGGCAATCTCATGGACAGAGGAGCCTAGGGGGNCTGTCTTGTTAGTTTAGTACATTACTGAAAGGTTACACGTTTAATGGGGCTGGGAGAGGACAAAGCAATAGCTTCTTCTTAGTAGAAGTGAAGTGAAGGCTTGTATGAAGATCTCTTACATTCCTTGAATAATCCCTTAAAAGGTGACCTTTTTTCCATCTTTACTTTCAGTTCTTGCTTATACAGTGAAAATAAAGTCAAGAACCAGAAATATGAGTTTAATAGATTCTCATGTTTATATTTACAAGCTATAAGATTTTAATCAATAAGTGCCAAATGGAAGAAAGAATTTGTATTTTCTTCCAACCTCTGGCACTCATATATTTTCAATATAGTCATCAGAATAACCCTATAATTCCAGGGAGGATTAATGACTTATCCAAAGAAGGTCATTCAGTCTGAAACAGGTAGAGCCTGCCCTAGTATAGTATAATTTCTGGTTAGTGCTGACTGAGTGTGACAAAGAAAGGACAAATTGCTCTCCTCTGTAATAATCAGGAAAAGCTATGTGAGGATACAACTTGAATAGGACTCTAAATTGTGAGTGAATGGGGTATCTCTAGAGAGATGTTGGCCTTAGGTGGAAAGAAGACTTTTGGAAGATAACTGTTGCTGTGTGTTTAAAGACAATAGGGCTTCCCGGTGGGTGGTGGTGTTCAGTCAGTAAGTGGTGTCTGACTCTGTGACCCCATGGACTGTAGCATGCCAGGCTTCCCTGTCCTTCAGTATATCCTCCAGTTTGCTCAAACTCATGTCTACTGAGTCAGCGATATCATACAACCATCTCATCCTCTGTCGCCCTCTTCTCCTCCTGCCCTCTATCTGTCTCAGCATCAGGGTCTTTTCCAATGAGTTGACTCTTCATGTGAGGTGACCAAAATATTAGAGCTTCAGCTTCAGCCTCAGTCCTTCTAGTGAATATTCAGGGTTGATTTCCTTTAGGATTGACTGTTTTGATCTAGTTGCTGACCAAGGGAGTCTCAAGAGTCTTCTTTAGCACCACAATTTGAAAGCATCAATTCTTTGGTGCTCAGCCTTCTTTATGGTCCAACTCTCACATCCATACGTGAGTACTGGAAAAGTCATAGCTTTGACTAGACGGACCTTTGTTGGCAAAGTTATGTCTCTGCTTTTGATATGCTGTCTAGGTTTGTCATAGCTTTTTCTTCCAAGCAGCAAATGTCTTTAAATTTCCTGGCTGAAGTCACCAGTGCACTTCCCTGTGGCTCAGTGGTAAATATTCCACCTGCCAACGCAGAAGATGTGGCTTCAATCCCTGGATCAGGAAGATCCCCTGGAGAAGGATACGACAGCTCTTTCCAGTATTCTTGCCTGGGCAATCTCATGGACAGAGGAGCCTAGGGGGTTGCAGTCCATGGGGATGCAAAGAGTTGGACACAACTTAGCGACTGAACAACAACAAAAGACAAAAGGGAAGATGGTCTCTAGGTTTGTTAAGAGTTCTGTCTTGGTTATTGGCATCTCAGTTCTTAGCGCAGTACCTGACACCCAGGTATATGTTTAACAATGTTTAAATGGTATGTTTGTTGAAAACATTCTAGGGGATGAGAAACATAATTATTGAGAGTGTATTGCATTGTTAGTGGTAGCGGAATTAAGAGCACTTTACCCAAAGGTGTTAGCCTGGTATGGGAGCTGGAACTGGGCAGGAATGGGGAAAGAAAGAAAGGAAATGAGCACAAATCAGCTTTTCCTCTGATTTAGATTAATGGGTCAAAAAAAGTAGAACTTTTGATGTCATGAGCAAGGTTGTTGAAAGACTTAATACCTGATGCCCTTAGCCAGCTTTGAAGGACAAGAAACTTCTTGAACCGTTCAAAGTGAAAGTATTAGTCACACAATCATGTTCAACTCTGATCCCATGGACTTTGGCCCACCTGAGTCCTCTTTCCGTGGAATTCTCCAGGAAGAATACTGGAGTGGGTAGCCATTTCTTTCTCCAGGGGATTTTCCCAACCTAGGGATCTCCTGCACTGGTCTCCTGCACTGCAGGCAGATTCTTTACTGTCTCAGCCACCAAGGAAGTATTGACAGAAGTAGAAAATATTTGGATTAGGAAAGGCAGATGTGTTCATAAAAAGAATAGCCATATAGCAAAGCAGCAAGGACCAAGCTGAAATTTAAGAACTAAGTTTGAATTCTCTTTATTTCACAAGGTTTTTCTGTTTTCTTCTCAGAAATCTGATGTGCAGAGCAGAGTTCAACCTTACATTTACCTTTCCAGTTCTAACATGCAGTCATATGAGTTTCTGTACTTTTTTCAGGTCATGAGATCCAACTGCACATGTATCCCTAGGCCTCTATGCAGGCAGGGTTGTAACAGTGCATCAACACAAAATTAAAAAAAAAAAAAATTCAGCCAATCAATCTTTCAAAAATGCTTTAAAAACTTTAGGTCACACAGCTCAAGTTGTAGAGCTGGAAAAACGATTTTGTGGAGAAAGCTAATGGGTTTACTTTTGCAGTTCTAATAATCGTAGTATTTTTAGTAGTTAGGATGTAGAGCTCTGTCTTTCCCACCATCTAATTATAATGTGCAAGGGCTGATTGCCTGTGCTCTTTGACTACCCTCCTGGCACTAAGAACCATAAACAAAGCTGCAGGCACTAATTACCTCCTTTTTCTAATCTGAATTTTGATGTGCTTTTGAACTAGTAAGTCTTCTAGCATTCTAAGAGGGCTTCCCCTACTATTGGAAAGACTTCTACTTCCCCTGAATTCCGGGAGCAAGATTTTGAATAAAAGTTTTTTTCTGGAGGAGTTTTTAATGCTTATCATTTTACAGCAACAGAAATAAATTGGTATGGCTATATTTGTTTTATATATCCAAAGCAGCACTACTTGTATATGAGGAGATAATTATAGACGTTTACTCTTAAAATACTCATGAGATGTGTGTGCTTTTTGATAGAAAATATAATGGAGACAGAGGATTTATTTCATCCCCTGATTGTCAGATTCTATCCATAACTGATCAATAATGTGATCCTGTATGTCTTTTTGATGTGCTGCCTGACTTTCTTGTGGTAACACTAAGAAAGTAGAAACAAAAATTAACTTTGGGTTTATGTCAACTTAAAGGAAGGTGATTCACTGACTGCTGAGAAGTTTTGAAAAATGAAAAATGACAAGGCAGAGTCTGTTTATTCCTTCTTGGTTAAAGAACCAGGAAACAATTTTGACTAATGGCATTGCAATGAGTTAGATTTGTTATCTTGAAGCACAGAACTATTGTTTTTCTCCAGTCTTGACCGAGAGAATATGGTTTCATATAAAAGTAAATATAATTTAGTTTATCATTTTTCTTTTAAGAAAATTCAATACATTTAATTTTTCTTACTCCTTTTTAAAACTATTATTATTAATTATCTGACCTGAGCAACTCTCTCTACTTCAGTTTCCTTATCCTTTAATGGGGTTATTAACTGACCTATTTAACAGAGCCATTGTGAGGATTAAATAAGATCATGTCTGTGTAATGATTATTAATAGAATGACTAGAACAGTACCTAACATTTAATGAATATTGGCTGTTGTTTTCAATTAAAGCAGAATGACTTCAACAACACTGACAGGGATAATATTTCCGTTCCGCCCTTTACTAGGAAAGTTACTTAACTTCTTTGTAGCTTATTTTCCATATCTGTAACATGGAATAATATCAATGCCTTATATATTTTTTCAAAAATAAATGCATATTAGAGTGCTTAAAACGAACTAGCATTTGTAAGCTTATTACTGTAATTATTTTCAACATTATCACATTTTGTTGGGAAAAATTTTATAAAAATGCAAGAAAAGTGCTATAAATGTGCATAATTCTACATCATGGCCAAGTAGGGAAATAAAAGTAAATATTCTAAAATCACAAGACATGAGGGAAGAAAAAGAATACAGATTGATCGGAATCTATCTTATCTATTCTCTCTCCCTGTGTACACATTTACACTATCTGCTTCTATATTCCTTACTCTCATTCCTGTTCCTAACAGTGTAAAACATGTGCACACAGGGAGAGAGAACAGATAATAAAGTTCCTGAAAGTTTTTCCTACTCCTAAAATTCATTTACTTGTTTTACACAACACACATCCAAAATATAATCTTAGACTGTACTTGCCTTGTGGTCTACTGTCTCCCATCACTTGACAGTATTTATTATACTAGACTCTGATTGCCTGGTTAATTGTCCATCTTCCCTTTCAGACTGCAAGCTCTCTGAAGGTGAGAAGCATGTATGTCTTGTTAATCTTTGAAATGATTGTGTCTAGCACATAATAGGTGCTCAATTGTTATTTAATCACTCAGTCCTGTCCGACTCTTAATGACCCCATGGACTGCAGCACAGCAGGCTTCCCTGTCCTTCACCATCTCCCGGAGCTTGATCAAACTCATGTCCGTTGAGTCAATGATGCCATTCAACAGTCGCATCCTCTGTCTCCCCCTTTGCCTCTTGCCCTCAATCTCCCAGCATCAGGGTCTTTTCCAGTGAATGAATGGGCTCTTCATATCAGGTGACCAAAAAGAGTATTGGCACTTCAGCTTTAGCATCAGTCTTTCCAATTAATATTCAGGCTTGATTTCCTTTAGGATTAACTGTATTTAATCTCTTTGCAGTCCAAGGGACACTCAAGAGTCTTCTCCAACACCACGGTTCAAAAGCACCAATTCTTCAGCACTCAGACTTCTTTATGGTCCAACTTTCATATCCATACATGACTGTTGGAAAAACCATAACTTTGCCTATACAGACCTTGGTAGGCAAAGTAATGTCTCTGCTTTTTAATACACTAACTAGGTTTGTCATAGCATGGAGGCTCTCAGTAAATATTTACATTTCAAAAATAGGACTTTGCAGGACTAACTTGGATTTTCCCATCGATTTCCCCCCCAATATTTCCAATAAATATGTCTTAAATATTAAATATGTGTGTATTTTGAGTTCAGTCGCTCTGTCGTGTCCAACTCTTTGCGACCCCATGAATTGCAGCATGCCAGGCCTCCCTGTCCATCACCAACTCCCGGAGCCCACCCAAACTCATGTCCATTGAGTCAGTGATGCCATCCAGCCATCTCATCCTCTGTCATCTCCTCCTCCTCCTGCCCCCAATCCCTCCCAGCATCAGGGTCTTTTCCAATGAGTCAACTCTTCTCATGAGGTGGCCAAAGTATTGGAGTTTCAGCTTTAGCATCAGTCCTTCCAAAGAACACCCAGGACTGATCTCTTCTAGAATGGACTGGTTGGATCTCCTTGCAGTCCAAGGGACTCTCAAGAGTCTTCTCCAACACCATAGTTCAAAAGCATCAATTCTTCAGTGCTCAGCTTTCTTCACAGTCCAACTCTCACATCCATACATGGTGAAGGTGAAGTCGCTCAGTCCTGTCCAACTCTTTGCGACCCCGTGGACTGTAACCTACTAGGCTTCTCTGTCCACAGGATTCTCCAGGCAAGAATACTGAAAAACCATAGCCATGACTAGACGGACCTTTGTTGGCAAAGGAGTGTCTTTGCTTTTGAATGTGCTATCTAGATTGGTCATAACTTTCCTTCCAAGGAGTAAGCATCTTTTAATTTCATGGCTGCAATCACCATCTGCAGTGATTTTGGAGCCCAAAAAAACAAAGTCTGACCCCGTTTCTTCATCTATTTCCCATGAAGTGATGGGACCAGATGCCATGATCTTAGTTTTCTGAATGTTTAGCTTTAAGCCAACGTTTTCACTCTTCCTCTTTTACTTTCATCAAGAGGCTTTTAGTTCCTCTTCACTTTCTGCCATAAGGGTGGTGTCATCTGCATATCTGAGGTTATTGATATTTCTCCCGGTAATCTTGATTCCAGCTTGTGCTTCTTCCAGCCCAGCATTTCTCATGATGTACTCTGAATATAAGTTAAATAAGCAAGGTGACAATATGCAGCCTTGATATACTTCTTTTCCTATTTGGAACCAGTCTGTTGTTCCATGTCCAGTTCTAACTGTTGCTTCCTGACCTACATGTAGGTTTCTCAAGAGGCAGGTCAGGTGGTCTGGTATTCCCATCTCTTTCAGAATTTTCCACAGTTTATTGTGATACACACAGTCAAAGGCTTTGGCATAGTCAATAAAGCAGAAATAGATGTTTTTCTGGAACTTTCTTGCTTTTTCCATGATCCAGCAGATGTTGGCAATTTGATCTCTGGTTCCTCTGCCTTTTCTAAAACCAGCATGAACATAAAACTCCTTGACTGTGTATAACAAATGTGCTTTTAATATATATAACATTTTTGTTTCTAAAATTTTTGTTTTAATGTTTAAGTCTCAATACTTATAAATACCAATGCTATTTAACATAATAATGCTTACCACATATTTAGGCAAATGCAGTCTTATTCACCGCATTTATGTCATGTTAATTTTTCTATTATTTCTTTTCTTTCAGAGTCTATTATTCTTTTTGTTTGTAAATCAGCATGCTTGATGCTGCAACCAATGGCTTTTTGCCATGCATTCTTAGTACTTCTTAGAACATTTGGTTTAGGAAGTAGGGTAATTAGTATATAAACACTGTGTAGCAGAACTACTCTAATTAGTGCCTTTTGGCCTGGGTCCAGTGATAAACAAAGTAAGATGCACGTCAGTATTTGTCCTAACAGTTTATAAAAATCCTGTTATGGCACTGTGGGACCCCATGCACAAGATATATTAAATAATGTGGTTGTTGAGATCATGAGAAAGGGTTCCATCATGTCAATTTAATAGTCTTCATATAATAAATTAGCTGCCTAACTTTGAAGCCTTTCATTAGTCTTAATTATTCAAAAATCCTAACATCAAAGTGTAGCTTCCCTGGTGACTCAGATGGTACAGAATCTGCCTGCAGTGCAGGAGACCCTGGTTTCATTCCTGGGTCAGGAAGATCCCCTGGAAAAGGAAATGGCTACCCACTCCTTTGTTTTTGCCTGGAGAATTCCATGTACAGAGAAGCCTGGTGGGCTACAGTCCATGTGCTCACAAAGTAAAGTGAAAATCCCTCAGTCATGTCTGACTCTTTGCAACCCCTAGGACTATACAGTCCATGGAATTCTCCAGACCAGAATACTGGAGTGGGTAGCCTTTTCCCTTTTCCAGGGGNTGAAAATCCCTCAGTCATGTCTGACTCTTTGCAACCCCTAGGACTATACAGTCCATGGAATTCTCCAGACCAGAATACTGGAGTGGGTAGCCTTTTCCCTTTTCCAGGGGAAGGTCCCAACCCAGGGATCAAATCCAGGTCTCCTGCTTTGCAGGTGAATTCTTTACCATCTGAGCCATAAGGGAAGCTCAAGAAGACTGAAGTGGGTCACAAAGAGTCAGACACAACTGAGCAACTCACACTTTCATAGTACCCCTAATAACTTTCCACATCTTTAGTGAAATACTGTTTCTTTGAGAAGTCACTCAGTCGTGTCCAACTCTTTGCAACCCCATTGACTATAGCCTACCAGGCTCCTCCAACCATGGAATTTTCCAGGCAAGAGTACTGGAGTGGGCTGCCATTTCCTTCTCCAGGGGTTCTTCCCGACCCAAGGATAGAACCTGGGTCTCTCACGTTGTAGACAGATGCTTTACCATCTGAGCCACCAGGGTAGTCCTGGTACAGAGTTGGCGAGTTGTTTCTTTAATCTATACCTAAACCAGTTTCTTTTTGTTCCTGTAGTCTGCTAGCTGAAGAGCATTCATTGATGTAGACCATCAAAATGAAATAGATTTAAAAACCAGGTTTAGAGGCAAAACATTTCTCAGTCACTTTATGACTGAGAAAATTTTCTTTGGTTCAGTTCACTGTTTCTTAAGTCACTTAACTTCTGATAAGTACTACTTCCTATTTTTGAAGTAGACATGCCCAGAAGACTTTGCTTAATAATATGTTGTCTTGTGAGTCCACATTACTAAAGCTGATATCCACATAGGGACAGATCATTTTTTTCCAACTTGTTGCTAGCCAGCTTATATTTTAGAGATACTCCAAGTTTAAAACTGGGGACAGAGTATGAGGTTTCAGTGCTGCTGCTTTTGAATCTCATTTGTGTTCAGACGGTTGGTTGTCAAAAACTTCTTTGTGATTAATTTCCTCATATGAAACCACTGAAAATGGAAAGTAAATATATGTAAAAGTAGAAAACTTAATGGTCAAATATTTGTCAAAGAAATGGAAATGATAATCAAAGCTCTCCCTAAATTCTACATACAAACACCTGAATAAACCTGATCTCAGGTGGCCTCAGCCTGTAGCAGCCTGAAGCAGGATTTCAGTTCCTGGCCAGAGATTGAAGTCAGGCCTCAGCAATGAGGGCGTTGAATCTGAACCATGAGACCAGTGGCCAGACAAGGTCCTGGCCTATCAGCTGTGTAGAAATGAATTCCACATAGAGATGGCGAGTAGTGAAACTAGTGTTTATTAGGAAAAGAATGCTTATGGATAGATACACAGACGGTCTCAGAGAGAGTCATTCCCTTGTGGTATCAATAGTTTGAAGCACTTATGTGGGACATTTCTTTCAGGTTTCCTTTGGCCAATCACCTTGCTTTGCCTGCTTCTAAATCTGTATTTTGTATATCTTAGGGTCCTCCCAGGTGTGTGCATGCATCTCTTAGTCAAGATAAATTCTAGGAAAGAGGCCAATTGATAGGTCAGCTTCACTTATTGTGAGGTGATGTCTCTTTTCTTTTGGACCTTCAAGGAGCCTTTCTGCACATGTGTAGTCAGGAAGGTCTCCTTGACTTGAGAATGAGGAATATGTGTTTTTCTCTCTTATCTAGGCAGGGCTTCTCCTCGCCTCCTGCCATTTGGAGTGTATCTGTCCACAGGGGACGAACTCTGGCTCCTCAGCCTGGGAGTCATCCATCTCTTGCCTCAAACTGACACTCCTCCTCGAGTTGAATGAGTTTTACACAATACTTTTTACCAAACTTTCAGGAGTTATATCTCCTGTCTCATGCATGTATTTTGTTGTTGTTGTTTTTAAAGGGGAGAGGGATTGGGACAGTGGTGCCTGGCTAATTTTGCAAGACTTGTACAACCTTAATTCCAGAAGAATAGTAAAGAAAAGAAAATTATAGGTCCATCTCACAATGACAAGTATGGGTATTTTAAATAAAATACTTGATACCTAACTTCCAACAGCAGATTTTTTTTTTAATATACAGTGTTTATCTCTGAGGGTGAAGATGGTGTAATATCAGAAGTATCAATGACTCTGTTAATAGTGAATATAATAAACCAAAAAAGTTACATAATTTTCTGAAAAAGTACTTAAAAATATTTAACTCCAATTTGTGACTAAAGGTCTAAACAACTAGAAAAAGAAGGAAACTTTACAAGCTTGATAAATGTAATATACTAAAACCTATAGCATGGCACCACACTCCAGTACTCTTGCCTAAAAAATGGATGGAGGAGCCTGGTAGGCTGCAGTCCATGAGGGCACTAAGAGTCGGACACAACTGAGGGACCTCACTTTCACTTTTCACTTTCATGCATTAGAGAAGGAAATGGCAATCCACTCTAGTGTTCTTGCCTGGAGAATCCCAGGGACGGGGGAGCCTGGTGGGCTGCCGTCTATGGGGTTGCACAGAGTCGGACACGACTGAAGCAACTTAGCAGCAGCAGCAGCAAAACCTATAGTAAACATCAAAACTTTAAACAAACTTAAGATAAAGCAAGACAGATATACCCACTAAGATATATTCTTGATATAGATCTGACTAATTCAATGTGAAAAAAAAAAGTACAATAAAGATGGACAGAGGTGGGGATGGAAAAGAGAAAAAATAGACAAAACAGCTCTTATTAGGACATTATATGATGTCTCTCTGTGTAGGCAAAGTCTTAGAACTAGCAAAGCAAGGTATATGCTTTCAAAAATCAGTAGTTTTGTTCCTCTACATTAGCGATAACTACATTTCAAAGTCACTCAGTCATGTCCGACTCTTTGCGACCCCATGAATCACAGCACGCCAGGCCTCCCTGTCCATCACCAACTCCCAGATTTCTCGCAGACTCACGTCCATCGAGTCAGTGATGCCGTCCAGCCATCTCATCCTCGGTCGTCCCCTTCTCCTCCTGCCCCCAATCCCTCACAGCATCAGAGTCTTTTCCAATGAGTCAACTCTTCACATGAGGTGGCCAAAGTACTGGAGTTTCACCTTTAGCATCATTCCTTCCAAAGAAATCCCAGGGTTGATCTCCTTCAGAATGGACTGGTTGGATCTCCTTGCAGTCCAAGGGACTCTCAAGAGTCTTCTCCAACACCACACTTCAAAAGCATCAATTCTTTGGCACTCAGCCTTCTTCACAGTCCAACTCTCACATCCATACATGACCACAGGAAAGACCATAGACAGACCTTAGTCGGCGAAGTAATGTCTCTGCTTTTGAATATGCTATCTAGGTTGGTCATAACTTTTCTTCCAAGGAGTAAACGTCTTTTAATTTCATGGCTGCAGTCACCATCTGCAGTGATTTTGGAGCCCCCCAAAATAAAGTCTGACACTGTTTCCACTGTTTCCCCATCTATTTCCCA
>SJYX01009812.1:12369-34158 GCA_006410675.1 Oreotragus oreotragus
TAAGTAACAGCCGCCACTTTGGCAGTAACTCTAAGTGTGGCTTCGTACCTGTATGTTCCTAGTTTTGCTCCGGCCTCATCTCCTGCCAGGTGGTGGAACACTTTCTTATCCTCAGGATATTGGATGCTCCTTCCTACACCCTACTGTATAATCCTTTTTCTCAGACATTCAGAAGACTAAGACATAAATAAATGCTTCTGTCTACAATGCTGGAAAGAGTCCTATATATTGCTGGGTCGCTCAGTCGTTTCAGCCTCTTTGTGACCCCATGGACCACAGCCCGCCAGCCCCCTCTGTCCATGGGATGTCCCAGAGAAGAGTACTGGAGTGGGTAGCCATTTCCTTCTCCAGGGGACCTTGCTGACCCAGGGGTTGGATCCGTGTCTCCTTTGTCTCCTTCATTGGCAGGCAGATTCTTTTACCACCGAGGCACCTGGGAAGCCCAGTCCTATATTAATCGTGCCCCTTCAATTCTGTTCTCTCCATTCATTGCCTCTGTCACCAAGAATTTTTCTCTTTCCCCACAAAACTTACAAAGCTACAAATCAAAAAGTACAGGGAAAGAAGAAGTTCTCAGCAGGTTGCAAATATCATATCTCAGTCATTTAGACGTTTGTCAGCTCAATAACCCACAGCCAAGGCTTGGGGAAGAATTACTGGGATGTGACACAGTATGTGGGCTGGAGTTCAAAGAAACTGCTGCCAAAAAGGTCTAAAAGCTCGGAGGAGGCAGCCCACACCCCAGCGGAGGCACAGAGAGCAAAAGCCAGGTTTGCAGAAGGAATGGCAAAAATCAGGCACTTACAAAAATCTCAGTGGACATGCTGTGGGGAGGGTACCCAGATTTTGTAGGTTTGCTTATTTTCTTCATCTTGCTTCATATGTGAGCTAATGACATATTGAAAACAATGGTGAGAAATGAGCGTTCAATGCCCTTCCATATCCTACGTGCTTAGTGGTGAACTCAATGAGTATATATTAAGCTTGCTGCTGCTGCTGCTGCTGCTGCTGCTGCTAAGTTGCTTCAGTCATGTCCGACTCTGTGCAACCCTAAAGACGGCAGCCCACCAGGCTCCCCCCTCCCTGGGATTCTCCAGGCAAGAACACTAGAGTGGGTTGCCATTTCTTTCTCCAATGCATGAAAGTGAAAAATGAAAGTGAAGTAGCTCAGTCGTGTCCAACTCTTAGCAATCCCATGGACTGCAGCCTACCAGGCTCCTCCGTCCATGGGATTCTCCAGGCAAGAGTACTGGAGTGGGGTGCCATTGCCTTCTTTGGTTATTAATCTTGACTATAGCGTAAAGAATCTGTCTGCAATGCAGGAGATACCGGAGATGTGGGTTCGATCCCTGGGTCGGGAAGATCCCACAGAGAAGGGAATGGGAGCCCACTCCAGTATTCTTGCCTGGGAAATCTCATGAACAGAGGAGGCTGGTGGGCTGTAGTCCATGTGGTTGCAAAGATTCAGACACGACTGAGCATGTGATGGATGATGGATAAAATGCTCAAGAAGGATTCATCCATTTAAAGAAAAGAAATGAGGAACTTCCCTGGCAGCCCAGGGGTTAAGACTTCACCTTCCACGCAGAGGGTGCAGGTTTGATCCCTGATGGGGGAGCTAAGATCCTATATGCCTTGTGGCCAAAAAACTAAAACATAAAACAAAAGCAGTACAGTCACAAATTTGATAAAGATTTTTCAAATGGTCCACATCAAGAAACATCTTTCAAAAAAAAGAAAATGACTACAATTTCCTACCTTATCAGATTTTTCTAGATCAGGGTTCAGCAAACTTCCAAGCCCAGCTTGCTGTCTGCTTTCTCTTTTTTTTGGCTACTTTGCACAGCTTGTGGGATCTTAGTTCTCTGACCAGGGCCTGAACTCAGGCCCTTGGCAGAGAAAGTGCAGAGTCCTAACCACTGGACCCCCACTTTTTAAAATCAAGTTATATGGCATCATGGCTACAGTCATTCATTTATGCATTGTCTATAGCTGTCTCTGTGTTACAGCAACAGAGTTTGGTCATTGTCACGGAGACTTTGAGACTCTCAAATTCTAGAATGTTTACTTTCTGGGTCTTTACAAAAAAAAAAAAAAGTTGGCTGGTCTTTTCTCTGGGTGATTAGGCTGACAATTTGAACACACAGCAATAAAATATTGCCATACCCCTCTTTTAGTAAAATGGGGGTATCTGCTTCAAAGCTAAGATGAGAGCAGAACTCGACAGCAAAGGGTCCTCACATATTTTCAGCTTTACAAATCTTCCAGTTTAGGCTTCCAGATCGGTCAGGATGGATGTAACTTGTAATGAGACCCTCAGATGCTGAAGCAAGCTACACTTCCCTTGTCAAGAGTCTAATAAAAGCAAGCACAGCTTTCAAAAGGTATTTCTATTTCATTGTGAATTTTAGTTCTCAATAACTCCTTTAAGATTCTTTGCTTGCATAGACAAGTGAAGGGCCTATAAATGGTTTTGGGTTTTTTGTTTTGTTTTCATTTTTCCTTTTTAAAAAAATCATTTGCGACATAATGCAAGGATGTAGGGGAAATGAAAGAGAAGATATACATGGGAGTAGGAATTTAAGAAAAGTCAAGAAAGGGGCTAAGGAACGAAACACATCCTCTCAGATACACGTTCACTTACTCTGTTGCTTTCTATTAGCTGTAACGTCTAAAACACTGCGCTCTGAAGAACATATCATCTTGGAAATGAAAACACAGCGTCTCACCAGAGTTCTCATTATGAGCATCTATTCTTAGAGTCCTACGTGCTTTAGTCACGAAGTCATGTCCAACTCTCATGACCCTATGGACTACAGCCCGCCAGGCTCCTCTGTCCATGGGAATTTCCAGGCAAGAATACTGGAGTGGGTTGCCATTTTCTTCTCCAGGGGATCTTCCTGATCCAGGGATCGAACCTGGGTCTCCTGCACTGCAGGCAGATTCTTCACCATCTGAGCCACCAGGGAAACCCTCTTAGAGTCCTAACATCAGTTAGAGGTGGCTGTTACCTNCCAGGCAAGAATACTGGAGTGGGTTGCCATTTTCTTCTCCAGGGGATCTTCCTGATCCAGGGATCGAACCTGGGTCTCCTGCACTGCAGGCAGATTCTTCACCATCTGAGCCACCAGGGAAACCCTCTTAGAGTCCTAACATCAGTTAGAGGTGGCTGTTACCTGGTCATACGTTCTCAACAGGTCTGCTGATGAGCAGTGAGATAGAAGCCTTCACAGCACAAACTATTACCTAGGTGACATCAAGAGGGACTAATCTCATGTAAGTGATGGTTTTCATCCTGAATACTGGAACCATTTCATCTCACAGGAAGCCAGGGCAAGTCATTTAAATCATAGTTGTTCAGATAAATCATCACTAAACAATTTCATAACCCCTATCAACTAAGGTTTTCATAGCTTTTCAGATGCTCACTAGTTAATCCATCTAACAAATATTTACCAGACATTTAATATACTCAATACACAAACCTTCTTTCATTATTATTAAAGAGGTAGCTAGCTATATATATATATATATATACACATCAATGAAGAATACTATATAATAAGAGAGAGTATTAATGTATTGATTCCTGTGTGGATTTGGGGCCAAGCTGGCTTGAGTTCAAATCCCATTTCTCCTGCTTCCTTCCTGTGTGGAACACCTGTTTAGCTCCTCTGTGCCTCAGTTTACTCATCTTTAAAATGGAGATGATGATAAAGCCCCTCATGGGATTGCTACAGGGACTAAAGAAGTTAACAATGTAAAGTATTTAGAACTATACCTGCCTATAGTAAATGCTCAATGAATACTTAGTGAAGGAACAAAGATGGGGCAGTGGAAAACTTGAAGTCCTAGATGTAACTTCAAGGGACTTCATTCAATATTATGTGTGCTCTCACCGAAAGCTGACGAGAGGGGCAGGTAAACCTGACATTAAGTCAAAGTTAAAGGTTGTATCATCAGCATCTCAATCAAAGAGTCTATCTCGTCAAACTAGAAAGGCTAATAAGATTCACACTTTCCTTTTTAATTCCCAGATTTTTCAAAACTCTTTCACAAAGCAGGTATTAAGCATCTAACAGTAAAATTGTTTTTTTAGCTGCATTTTCTGTGATACAATAGTTCTTATGCTGTTTCAAGTATTAATGTGCTAGTTTATGATAAACTGTGGAAGGAAAGGGCACTGATACATTTCACTATGAAGCTGGTTAATTATCATGCATCAAGTGCTGTAACTAAATAAAGTTCATTATATTTTAAAAGTTAGAAAACATAACTGAGTAATAGAATGATGCTGCATATTATAATTATGTGCTAAGAAATGCATCTATTATCGTCGTTTTTCCAAAGCACAAGAAACAAAATTTGGAAGCCTAAGAAATATCCTGTTCGTCTTCAGTGTTACTAAGGGAGGAATTTTTGGCAACTCTATTTTGAGGAAACAAAATTCGTCAAAGCTCCACAAACGAGCATGCCACAGATCTAAAATTTAGTGCTCTAAGTGTTCAAGCCCAATCCTCTCTGCACACTGCAACAGAAATAAAAGTTATCCATTTCCTAACAGATCTGGGGTTGAATCTTACCTCTGCCACTACGTGCAGGCATGTAACCTTGGAAAAGCAAAGTCTGTGAGTCCCGATTTTCTCAATTGTAAGATGGCCATGATAGTTTCTACGCTGTAACAACTGAAAATGAGATTTAAATAAAAATACCACGCTTGAATGCAGCTGGCACAGCATGGTACCTGGGCCAGTGCCATATTAGAGCCAGCTCATGATCTCTGATTGCTACGTTTTCAGGAATTTTCCAAGTCGGTTGTTAAAACACAGCCATAATCGAATACCTTAGATGAAAAACAAAGGTAATGAAAGCTTAAAACCCATTACTTTCTAATTACTTTACTGTGTTTTGCGATTATGTATGCTCTTGAAATCCTTGCTATCTATCATACCTGTATGGTGAAAGTGTGTGCTCATGAGCATTACTTCCTAATTCGGAGTTTAATATTGTCATATCAGTGGCTTGAAATCAGTCAGACAGAAACTGCCACACACTACAGATTATGGCTGTGTGTATCTACATGTGTGCTGGTTGTATGCATTTATGGGCACACTGCTCTATCTGACTGGTCAGCAATAGCCTCTCCCTCCCACCTCTTTCGATTCCTTCCCCCACTTTCTTTATCTGCCTTCTCTCTTTTCCTCCTTCAATCTCTCCCTTCCTTCTTAGAAAGTTCTTAGTCCATAGAGCTCACAAACTTCCTCTTTCGTTGCCCTTGATCTATACCCTCAAGAACAGCAAAGACCGACACGGACAAGACTGAAACATCTCATCATAAAACCATCTGCCTTGAAATACTTTCTCAAGTTAAAAAGAGATGGACTTTTTAATCATAGGACCCTAGTTCAGTCTAGCGATTCATTTTAGACCTATTTTATCCTCTTGTTCAACCTCTCTGGGTAAGGAGACAGCAGTTGTTACAAAGATTCATTTTCACACTCTTAGTATTAAACAAACCAAAGCATTCCAAGTTAGGCACCAAATTCCCTGGGTATTCACAGGTATAATCCAGTATCTGAATAATTACCTGGGTACTTTCTTCCACCTCTCTCTCAAGAAATTCAGACCTAGTTCTCAGATCTACATCTACAGTGTATGTCTTATTCTTTGGAAAGAGAAAAACAAAACGCAAAGAACTTGGGCCTGAGTTAAAGTGTTGGCTCTCTAATGCTTCCATGAATTAAAAAATAAAGTAAAATATATATCATTTGACTAAGAGAGATCAAAAGATAATCTTACCTTGAAGTATGCATGAGGTAGAATCAGTAAGGTTTTTTTTTTTTTTTTTTTTCTCTTGGATGACTCGCCAAACACATTTATATTTTAGGTTAAAACACATAAATAAATTTTATAATCAAGTACTTTCATATTTCCGCCAATTCCTCACTGATTCAGGAATAGACACTGCTCTATATAGCAAAAATGATCATGTTCCTCAGTAACATTTGCTGAAAAAATTTTCTTTTGATCTGTTCCTGAAGAAAACGTTTAACTAGAAGATTGATATTCTATGGGAAAATTCCTTGGAAATTTGTTCTTACACGAACTCCCTTTAACAGGAAGATCATTAAATCATGCCAAAGAAAGCAACAAGGGTTTCCTATTGTTGTTCATGGGATGGTTGTTTAGCTATTATCATTAGTAGTTTCCCACTGTAAGTTTTGCCTCCTTAGCCAGGTAAGAAGCGCAACTTATGACTTCCAGATGCAAACCAGTTATCAGCCTTACAATTCGACTGAAAATTTGTTTTGCTTCTTTGTGAAGTTCCCTAAGGGCAAGGTTAAAAGTAGAAACAATAGGGCAGTGAGAAATAAAGGAAGAGGGTTTCAAGCCACATATTACAAACAGAGAACAGAATCACGGAACAACACCAGGACAGTGGACTCCAAGACAAGATGGCAAGACAGATGTGCCAGACGAGACACACGCTTGACCGCTGTGCCAAGGAAAGCAAGCACAAGAACAAAAGCAGACAGAAATGCTGCGAGAGCAGCTCTTGGGGCTGCTGCGTGACCCCGTGGAAATCATAATAAAAATGAGGACCCATGAGATTGTAACTACAAAGGAAAGTTACCCCCACAACTCATACACTGGACTTGCTGGGTTAGCCTGGATGTGAAAGTTGGATGAAACACAGGAGATGGCATCATGGCGGCCCATGCACTGGTGATGGAGGCCACGGTTAGTGGATTAGCTACCGCACTGTCACTGCATGCCACACAACGATCCTGGGCTTGTCCAGAAATAAAAGATACAACCAATCGTCTATATCCGCAATAAAATTCTTTTTATGCCATCTGAAATTTGTGGAGAGGGATGTTTCTCTGTTCTTTCGGCATGTTTGTCTTTTATTATTATTATCTTTTTCTGACTCACGTGTCCTTTTTTCAATAAAATGCATGGTCATAAAGGGGAAAGTAAAGGCAAGTGGCCTGTGCAGATATAAGGAAAAATAAAAAGGAGAAAGGAAGAACATTAAAATAATATATATATATATATATAGTAGAAAGAAGAGGAAAACAAAGTGTTTCATTCTTTTGTACACAACTTTCTTGGATTTCATTGGGGTTGGTTTTGTTTTGAGCGTAAATACTGGAGGGAGACGCTGAAAGGGGGGGAAATTCGAGATTAGGATGGCAAGAAAAGATTTTGTTGCCTTTGTTGATTTGTATATCTATATAGCTCTCAGTATTGAAAGAATAATGACTCATAAAAGTATAGCAATGAGTTAAAAATAGCCATAATGACCAAAATACTAAATATGAATCAAAACAAAATAAATTGAACCACCAAAAATTCATGCGGCACAAGATGAGGTGAAACAACAGAAAATGTTCTTCAAATATATACAAAGTATATATCTATTTATATATATACACAGGGGTGTGCATATATGGATAGATATATCTGTATAATTTTTTCTCTCCACCCCTCCCAAAGATAATTGAATTATGGAATCATCATTATAGTTATGATAAAGAAGAAAGCAAAAACCTAAAAAAAATTAACATGCTTTTTTTGCCAAGTTAAAACAGTATCATGCATGTCCGTGTTGGCGGATGTAAGAATGATGGTGTGAATTTCTGTGTAAACACATGGCTGATGGCAGGGGCTGTTGTTAATCTCTGTTTCCATTAGTCTAATACAACATACTGTGTCTACATATATAAGGAATGATAGGCACTACATATTTAGTATACACGCATACATAAATATATATATATATGTACACACAGTATATGTACTGGGGCTTATGGGAGAAAAAATAGAGAACACAAAGAATCAAAGAAAACCCATTAAAAGTCTCTCTTTTTAAAACCCAATCCCTCTTTATTTAATCGCTTTCTCAGGGAGGGGAGACTTGCTTAATGATTGCATTAAGCTCACTCCTTATCAACTACTTGCATTGGCATTTGAAATCAGGAAGTTCTCATGAGTCTGGCTTAAAATTCTTTCAACCTGTCCATCCTTCNCAAAGAAAACCCGTTAAAAGTCTCTCTTTTTAAAACCCAATCCCTCTTTATTTAATCGCTTTCTCAGGGAGGGGAGACTTGCTTAATGATTGCATTAAGCTCACTCCTTATCAACTACTTGCATTGGCATTTGAAATCAGGAAGTTCTCATGAGTCTGGCTTAAAATTCTTTCAACCTGTCCATCCTTCGCCTATTACCTAAGAAGCTCTAGGTAATATTGTATATGTTCAGCGCCAGTTTTTCAATCCTAATGAGTCAGAGATTCTGTGCCCCGACCTTAAGGTGCAGAAGCTTGCCTGATCTTGGGTGGGTATGCTGCGGAGTTAGAGACCTCTGCTGCGGGTCCTGAGAGCATTCCAGGCCTTTGCGTTCGTTGTCTCCATCGATTCTTTCCTTCTTACCCCTCCTTTCCTTGGATTCCTCTTGGTTTTGTGTCTGGCTTCCCTAATAGACTATGAACTCCTGGAAAGGGTCTGCTCTCTTGTTTTCCTGGTATCTATTCTCCTGTCTATACATAGTAGTCACTAAAGATTATCGCCTAAATAAGTGATTTATTAAACTACCAAACAGAAAGTCACATGTTGATTTTATTGATCTCTTTTCCTTTTCAGCATCACCAAAAAGTATTGGGTAATGGAGATAAACAGAACTTTGTTTTCATGTGAATTGTTTTTGTTATTAGATTCATTTGTTTTGGTTATAAAATCTATGATAATGATAAATCCATGAACACATTTTATGTACACCATTTCTGTACTATCAAGTGCCTAATTGCCAATTAGTAGATTTTTCTATACTTATATTTTTATGCTTGTTCTAATTTTCAAAGCATTTTACCATTAGGGATTTAAAGGCCACATATTGCTTAAAAATTAGATTGGGCTAGGTTGGAGAAGGCGATGGTCCCCACTCCAGTGCTCTTGCCTGAAAAATCCCATGGACGGAGGAGCCTGGTGGGCTGCAGTCCATGGGGTCGCTAAGAGTCAGACACGACTGAGCGACTTCACTTTCACTTTTCACTTTGATGCACTGGAGAAGGAAATGGCAACCCACTCCAGTGTTATTGCCTGGAGAATCCCAGGGACAGGGGAGCCTGGTGGGCTGCCGTCTCTGGGGTTGCACAGAGTCGGACACGACTGAAGCGACTTAGCAGCAGCAGGATGGAGCTGCAGAGAAGGCAATGGCAACCCACTCCAGTACTCTTGCCTGGAGAATCCCAGGGAGGGGGGAGCCTGGTGGGCTGCCGTCTATGGGGTCTCACGAGTCAGACATGACTGAAGCGACTTAGCAGCAGTAGCAGCAGCAGGATGGAGATGGAGAAGGAAATGGCAACCCACTCCAGTGTTATTGCCTGGAGAATCCCAGGGACAGGGGAGCCTGGTGGGCTGCCGTCTCTGGGGTTGCACAGAGTCGGACACGACTGAAGCGACTTAGCAGCAGCAGGATGGAGCTGCAGAGAAGGCAATGGCAACCCACTCCAGTACTCTTGCCTGGAGAATCCCAGGGAGGGGGGAGCCTGGTGGGCTGCCGTCTATGGGGTCTCACGAGTCAGACATGATTGAAGCGACTTAGCAGCAGTAGCAGCAGCAGGATGGAGCTGGGTTATAAAAAAGTAATACAACTTATCACTAAGTGAGTTAATGAATAAAGGCAGAGACTATCCCATTAAATTAAGAACGCTATACACCCATGAATGTACTCTATCTAAAAACTGGAAGGACTTAGACTAGATCTACATATGTGAATAGTTGCTTGCTTTATGTACATTGGACATGTATTATAGCTCAGATCTAATACATGTCCACAGTCAATAACGATTCCTTAATGAAATTTACATCTATTTATAGTGCTCTTTCCAAAGCTAAGCATTTCTCAGATTACTTTTATTTTACCTTTATTCAAAATATTTTTAAGCAGACCCTAAAATTCAAGGTGGGCACTGTGATACTCAGACATTCCTACAGCATTTTAAAAATATAATTTTATTTATCTTTGGCTGTGCTGAGTCTTCATCGCTGCGCGGGCTTTTTCTCTAGTTGTGGTGAGTGGGGGTTTCTCTGCAGCTGTGGTTGTGGTAGCATCTCTTGTTTAGGGGCGTGGGCTCCAGGGCACGTGGGCTTCAGTAGTTGCAACACGTGGGCTGAGGAGTTACAGCTCGCGGGCTCTAGATCACAGTCTTAATAGCTGTGGTGCACGGGCTGAGTTACTCTACAACATGCGGGATTTTCCTGGATAAGGGCTCGAATCCATGTCTCTTGCGCTGGCAGGTGAATTCTTTATCACTGAGTCACCAGGGAAGCTCAATGGCATTTTATTTAGGCATTTACTGTATTACTACACACTGAATAGCTACTTGACTGATGATCTTTAAACATATTCTATTTACCAATCATGAGTTTCCATATGGAAAAATTTTAAATTAAATAAAAATCAATTTCTTTGTAATAAAAATGTACAAGTTGATAACTCTTGGAGCTTGCTAGAGCCACCAATGATAAAATGCATTTCTGTAAATCTTGAAGATTACCAACATCCTATTTAAGGTTGATAATCAGCACATTTATTATTTTTCCTCTATGAATTCTGAAAAATAATGTTCTATTTCTTCCTATCCTTTATTAGAAAACTATTACTGTCGTAACACTTCAGTTGCACTTTCCACAACATCCCAGCAAATAAAAACTCTAAGGATTTGGTGTACTTTTAACAATTCAGTGCCAGATTTTCATATTAAAAATACTTTACTGAAGCACCTCAAACTGATTAAGACTAAGAACCCGGTTCCACCTGGAGAACAAAAACAGGGGTAAATTTTTGGTGTTTCCCAAAATTTAAATTTCCCTATAATGGGTTGGATATTATAGTGTGATTAACAAAGAGGAACAAAGCAGCAATAATACCAAACGCAAATGTGAGGATTACAGACTTGAGGAGTAAAAGTACATCTGAGAATCACTCTGGGAATAGTAATTATTTTGTGATCTCAGATTACTGTCATTAGTTTAAACATCCCTCTCAATCCCACCATTATGGAAGCTGTTCAGCACAGTCCTATTGACTGATGAATGTGTTTCATCTTCACTTCCTGTTACTGTCTGCCTCTGGTGGAAGTGCTGGTCCCGTCAGATGTGATCAAAGGACATTTAAGATAAGTGGAGGTAAGAAACCTGGCTAATTGACAACTAGAAACATATATCCCTGGATAATGGCTGGATGAATCAATATAGTTGTTAATTACTACCATACCCACTGCTCAGGTGTAAAAGGCATTTCTTTTTATTTATTTATTTTTCCTCTGCTCTATAAACCTGCCCCCAGGATTTTTCCAATCTTAAGACCATAAAACACAAAATTCAGACAATTGGTAGTTTTTAATTATGCAAAAGCCAATCTGACAATACATTCATTTTGATGGTTTTTTATTTTTTTCCTAAAGATGGAGACACTAGGCATAGAAGTTGAGAGACGGAGAGAGAAGGAATGAAAAGTGAATCCCATCACTCTGAATTTTAGAATCCATTCCCATGTTTTAGGTTACGGAGGAAATCTTACTAAAGATCTTCATTTTTATTTGACTTCCACAATCACATGCTGCTACTGCTGCTAAGTCGCTTCAGTCATGTCTGACTCTGTGCGACCCCATACACAGCAGCCAACCAGGCTCCCCTGTCCCTGGGATTCTCCAGGCAAGAACACTGGAGTGGGTTGCCATTTCCTTCTCCAACGCATGAAAGTGAAAAGTGAAAGTGAAGTCACTCAGTCGTGTCCGACTCTTCACGACCCCATGGACTGCAGCCTATCAGGCTCCTCCGTCCGTGGGATTTTCCAGGCAAGAGTACTGGAGTTGAGTGCCATTGCCAATTACATGAGAGAATCCTATTTCCTAGCTATTTGAATTCGTAGTTATTTGAATCCTCTTCAGCTTGTGTATTTTGTTGTTGTTGCTGTCATTGTTGATTACAAAGAGGTAATCAACAATGAAATATGCATTTACTGCACAATTTAATATCAATAGAAGTATAGTTGGGAGGAGAGGCATTTATATGCAAAGACACAAATCTGAACTATTAAATACTTCTTTTGTAGGGGACACAATTAATGTTTACACATTAGGAAAGATAAAATCCTGATCCTCAAATTTAGGTACTTAGAAAGCTATTCAAATATTCTTCTGAATATTTTTATTGCTACAGATGGACTCATTATGATTTTATAGTTCACAATTTCAATTCTGGGTTCTCAAAGCAAATGTTCAGAAAATGCAATTTTCCCTGCAACTCACTATAAAATGGTCTAATTCTCAGCAAAAGAAGGGATGTGGTAAAGAATTGTTTTTGCTAAAGAAATGTGGATTTTGTTAGGGTGATACTTACTTGTATGAAATCATATATTTTAAAGAATTCAACAGATTTTATTTAGTTGTTTAAAGGGAGATGAGGTGAGAGATATGAAAAATCTCCAATTTTAATTTAAGGTTATGAGGTATTTTGAGAATCGTATAAATTCAGTCAGCAAATACTAATTGAGCTTTCACTCTGTGCCTTGCTCTCGTGATTTAGCCTCTTTAAAAAACTCATTACATATGTTCCAGGAAACATACACAGAGAAAATCTGAGATCTAATGGATTTATGAGGTTTCTAGACTCATCAGCCAAGCTAAAAAAATGTAAGTGGTCCTTAAACATGATATGACTAAGCTATACCAAACCAGGGTGTTCCCTAAATGCCAAAGTGGGTTGTCAGTATACAAGTCATTTGCTTACATCTGGCTCAAAACCAGCAGCAATAAAGTCCATTTTGATTTAAATAAAATTAAATATGAAAAATCATTTCATTTAAAATTTGATGCCCACATGAAAACAAAAGTTGTTGAATATAACATATACTAGACTGCCCAAATTTATGAAAAGCAAGAGCATCTAATGGACATAAACTAATCAGGAAAGAACTTGCAGAAGTGAAATGCCTTATAACTGAAAGAGCCTAGAAAATTATAAATTTACTAACACAGTGAGAGAAGATAAGGTAATTTCAAGTATGATACAAGATTAGCCAAAGTTAGTGTATTTACAGTAAACATCAGGTCTAGAAGAGAAAAAATTTTAGAAACTGAGGTAGTGAATTAGAAGGTTCAAAACTAGAATTTTAATCGCAGTATTTGCATAGATTCTCAGGGCTAGCAATTTACTTCAAAGTTAGGTAAAAGTCACCATTATTGGGCAAGGGAAGAGTTCTCTTCAGGCAGTGCAAAATCTAGGCATGGAACAACTGGTTTGAATGCTTCTGATTTTTAATCTTCATTATTTCTGGAAAATCTGAAGGCTATAGAGATATTTCTCATACAATGCAAAAAAGAACTTGATAGCTCTATGCATATAATCTTCATCAGTATTAATCAGGCCCCCAAGGCAAAGTCTCTGCATCAATAGGAATATATATATCTCCTTCTTGCATTAAATATACCTCTGACTTTTCCCCTGTGCATCTGAATCCCTTACTAGGAATACTTTATGGAGTTAAATTTAGAAAGAAGAAACATTCATTCTTCAACTGTGATCAGTTAAATAATCCTGGGCAAAGGGGATTAATACGTCTCTTAGCTGGTATGTTAACTCCTCTGAGATGGGCTCTCTGTTACCTGCTTTATTTGTATATTCCCTCCCATCCTCCCTTGCAGAACACAACAGATTGTTTCAAAAATTGTTTTTATTCCGCTACCTGCCCCGTGTAATTGTATCACTCAGGAAATGCTGGTATTGAATTTCTGTCCTCTGCTTTTGAATCAGATGAAACACCCGCATATCCACTAAAAAAGACTTAGTCTGGGGCTTTTCAGGTTTTGGCCTGTTTATGTTCGATACCAAATGGTAACATATACTCACAACCTGGGGAGCTGCGATCTCATGAATCAGAGATCTAGAAAAGCCCTCTGTCTTCTGATGGATGTTGCCATGGAGATGTCTGTTGTGTGTATGTATGCGGGGGTG
Source organism: Oreotragus oreotragus (assembly GCA_006410675.1). Classification (NCBI taxonomy): domain Eukaryota; kingdom Metazoa; phylum Chordata; class Mammalia; order Artiodactyla; family Bovidae; genus Oreotragus; species Oreotragus oreotragus. Next base: position 26,391 of record SJYX01009812.1, read on the forward strand.
TGGAGGTAGTAGTAGGGGATGATTCAGAATGATCCAGTCTAGATTTTATAATCTAAAGATCTGATAAACATTGTTGCATATATATAGATGTCACTGCTATGAAAGCAAGAAAACCAGATAAAGGGTAAATAGGGAATCCAAATTAAAGTCTAAGTATCTTAAATTATTGGCCCCAATCAATTAATTTAATATATGTCTTGGAGCTCATGCCATATTCATAGCTAAATTCTTAATATCTTACCCATACCTGGCATACGCCAGGGACCCTCAAAAAATATTTGTTGAACTGAATTTTGTGGGAGAGGTAGTTTAGATAGTAAAGCTCTATATTCTATTTTCCAACAGCTCATTTGTGAAAACTCTTAGAAGAGGAAGGATTCAAATCTGGAGATGCACTGTATCCTGCCTGAGGGCTCAGAAATATTTATTTAATGAATGAATGAAAATCTGTTCTGGTATGGATTGGATGCATCCTCCCTTTAGAGTTAAAACCTCACTTAATACCATATTATGACTCAAAGTCTGAAAAAAAAATCTGACTCACCAGGTCACACTTACTTTCCTCCCACACAATTGAGCTTCCAAAGAAACGGAACACACTCCAGAAAGCAAAGGCCCCACATATCACTGCTTTGTCCCTATGCTAAGAACAGAAACCCAGAGAACTTCCTGCATCCAAAGCCACTCGCAAGACACCAAGCAGTCAGGCTTCTACAAAATTTGTACATCATTTTAGGGTAACAAATGAAAGGTTTTACTTTTGTTATGCTAATATTTTTTCATGAATCTTAAATTTCTCTGGAACTAACAAACAAAAAAAATGTGTAACGGCTCTCCTTTTCTTTTAAAGAAAAGGAAAATAAAAATAAAGCAACCCAAACAATCAACTAGAAAATTCTATTTATTTCTCTTAGCCTTTTGAAGAACTAAGATCCTAACCCAACTCCAGCTTTGAAATGCTATTAAACATACACAGAAATTGGATGATATCTGTTCTCTATTATATATATAAATGTAAATTTTTAACTTATAGCAAGTCTCAAAACAGACGACTTGGGAAAGTTGATAGGAAATAGTTAGGGACTGCAGTTGCCTGCTGGACATTATATCGTATATAGCTCACTATAAAGAAAGACCATAAAACATTGAAATGTATCTGGGTGCAAATGGGGAACACACTGAAGCTGCTCATTGCCAAAGTCCTGTCAACTTCAGCACAGCAGATACATTTTGAAGCATCACAGCCGTTGACATGGCATGGTTCTGTACTAATTTTGTATTTACTATGCTATACTGTTGCACAAATTCTCGAAACACACAACAAACAAAATTAGTATAAATATAATACCATGTTAACTGCTGTTGAAATCCCATGGAAAAAAAGGTTTTTTTGGTTGTTTGGTTTTGTTTTGTTTGCCACTTAAGAGTCAGAACAGTTCATGAAGATTCAATGACTTTTGTGGCTCTGCTTTGGCTTTATGTTTTTTTTTGTTGTTGTTGTTGTTGTTTTTGATGTCAATCCAATATGGAAGTCTTCATGCCCTCACCCCCTGTCAATTTCATAGCTGCCACTGGCTGCTACACATTTCCTGTTTCTTCTGGAGGTTAATCTGGGTGTCTAAGTGCTCAATGTTATGTCCTATTGAGTTTTCTTAGCTGGTCAAGGAACTGACTTTAAATTTCCCCGGGGCTCCTTCCATGGGATTTGATGCTTTCGACTATACAGTGATATTTATATATGTATTTGTGTACATATATAGATATAGGAAATACACACACTAACACACTATAATATATATAAAACACATGTCTATTCACATATATGTATGTATTGTTTTTTGCAAATGAAAAAATAAAGCAAGCAAAAAAAGACTGACCTAACCTACCTGTACTCGGCTCACATTCAACGAAGTCTTCGTCATCGCTCGAACATTCAGCAGATGAAACAAGGTCATCTGATGTTGGCTGTGCATGTCAAAGAAAAAATAATGAGATGGAGGAAGAGAGAGAGATAAGGAAACCAATGAACAAAAGCACCAAAGACTTATCACTGTGTCCTGCCTCCATCATCGTTACTGTCTCTCTTCTCTACAGAGGGCATGATGTAGGGCAGAGAATTTTAACTCCTGTGTAGCTGTGGGTGGCTCTGGGTCCAGACACTCTGGGTGGGTCTCATGGGAAGCTGAGTAACCCAAGGTGGTTCCAGAAGGCTCAAGCCTATCCCATCCCTGTAGATCACGTTTGCAGCCTGACTCTATCCTGACTTTAATTTCAATTTTGAGAATCAGAAAGGCAGGAGAAGGGCTACTGCAGATGGTGGCGATACAAGAGGGCAAGCCAACACAGAAACGCCTGGCAGCGTGGAGAGAGTTTCACTGCATATGGTGTCCAGTCTCAAGTGTACGATTTGGTGGTCGCCAATCTATAGGCTGGCATAATTAATGAACGCCGTGGAAGGCAGTCTGTTCGGGGATAGCATAATGACTTCTCTCGCCATCAGCGATTTCTTCATGTAATTGCTGCAATTAGCTGAATTAGTAATGGGGACCAGCAGACAGACCCTACAAGACGGCCTCTGGACACAGGTAAAGCTGTATCTGAAGAGAGCACAAAATTTCTGATTGTAACAGTGCTAATTCAACTTTCAGTAATTTCTTTTTTCTATTGAATCCTGCAGAAATTACCCAAAGACAGGGAATCTGCTGCTGCAAGAAATATAAAGGACTGTCGTCATGGTCAGTGNCAGGTAAAGCTGTATCTGAAGAGAGCACAAAATTTCTGATTGTAACAGTGCTAATTCAACTTTCAGTAATTTCTTTTTTCTATTGAATCCTGCAGAAATTACCCAAAGACAGGGAATCTGCTGCTGCAAGAAATATAAAGGACTGTCGTCATGGTCAGTGAGAAGGGCCCTTGCTAGACAGTAAATAAGACTACTTTCTGTACCTGGTATATACTACGTGCACGATAAATACTCTTTAAATCAACCCATCAATCATTAATCTACAGCTCTTGTCTAAAAACCAAACTTTTGTCCTACTTTGTGCCTGAGTATTCAAAATACAGCAGTTGTTCAACAAATGCTCATTGCTTTCTACTTCCTGATGTTCATAATATTAACTGACTTCTTAGTCTTATTATTCCTAAGGCACTGAAGTCTCAATCCATATTCAAGAGGAAAAGCAATTACAAGTCAGATGCTCTGCTAGACACATATACAGGCTTACTAGTTATAGTTACTACTAATTAATGAGACACAATTCTCACACTGAGCCTTTGGGACAGGGATAATTATTATACTTTTAAAGAGAACTGAAGTTCAGAGAGGTTAAGTGAGTTGCTAAAAGACTCACAGCTGGTAAAAGACATAGTGAAGATCTGAACATATACATCTTATGTAAAACTGGCATTTATACATCTTATTTAAAACTGCAAGAAGCTCCTGTAGGCTTCTTGCGTCCCCTTCTTACAGGATGCTGTGGACCGAACTGTGTCCTCTCCCAAATTTGTATGTTGAAGTTCTAACCCCCTTGTACCGCAGAATGCGACTGGTATTTGGAGATGGGGTCTTTAAAGAGGTAATGAAGTTAAAAGGAGGTCATTGGGTAAGTAAATCCAACATGACTGCTCTCCTTACAAAAAGAAGAGATTGTCACACACACACACACACACACACACACACAGAGGGGAGACCACGGGAAGGCACAGGGGAAAGAAGACAGGGGGAGAGGCCTCAGAGGAAACTGGACTCCTGACAGTTTGATTTCAGAATGCCAGCTTCTAGAGCTGTGAGAAAATAAATCCCTCTGGTTTAAGCCACTCTGTCTGTGGTCCTTTGTTATGGCAGTCCTAGAAAATGAATACGCATGACAACCCATATGCTTAGTGTTTCCAGACAATGTCCTTCTTGAAATAGATATAGGAGGCATAGAATTGCTGAACACAGCAAAGCACAGTAGAAAAACCACATTAGGTAATCGATTTCGCTTAATTGACAGCGGCAGAGAGGTGCCTTAAACCGTGTTCTTGATCTTTATTCTACACTTGTCAAGGAGATACTTCAACCCCTGCTCTCCTACTTATAGTTAATAGAAAAAGATTTTGCAAACATTCTATTTTTATTTTCAAGTAGACACTAGTGACGTGCATTTCACTTCCAGCAACTGATGCTGGCATTTGTATCCTGCAGTATCACTATTTGTGTTAGAGAGATCAGAAGCTCACTCTTCTGGAGTTTCTGGCTGTGATAGGGCCAGTATAGGTCCATTTCCCGTCATTTAGGGAAGAGAGGTGGTAAGAGAATAAATATTAACTGTGCAGATGCCAAGGTAAATATAGGGGAAAGGCCACATTTCTCCTGGCAATCCTGATTCCAGCTTGTGATTCATCCAGCCTGGCATTTTGCGTGATGTACCCTGCATATAAGTTAAAGAAGCACGGTGACAATATACCATCTTGACGGACCCATTTACCAGTTTTGAACCAGATTGCCAGAGGGAATATCAACAACCTCAGACATGCAGATGATAACATTCTAATGGCAGAAAGCAAAGAGGAACTAAAGAGACTCTTGATAAGAATGAAAGTGAAACAGCTGGTTTAAAACTCAACATTCAAAAAAAAAACATGATATCCAGTCCTACCACTTCATGGCAAATAGAAGGGGAAAAAGTGGAAACAGTGACAGATTTTATTTTCTCGGGCTCCAAATTCACTGCGGACAGTAACTGCAGTCGTGAACTTGAAAGACAGTTGCTTCTTGGAAGAAAAGCTATGACAAACCCAGACAGTGTATTAAAAAGCAGAAACATCACTTTGCTGGCAAACTACAGTCACAGCTACGGTTTTTCCAGCAGTCATGTATGGATGTGAATTAGACCATAAAGAAGACTGAGCTCCAGAGAACTGACACTTTTGAACTGTGATGTTGGAGAAGACTCTTGAGAGCCCCTGGGACTGCAAGGAGATCAAACCAGTCAATGCTAAAGGAAATAAACTCTGAATATTCATTGGAAGGACTGATGCTAAAGCTGAAGCTCCACTACTTTGGCCATCTGATGCAAGGAGCCAACTCATTGGAAAAAGACCCTGATGCTGGGAAAGATTAAAGGCAGGAAGAAAAGGGGATGACAGAGGATGAGATGGTTAGATAGCAAGCACAGACTCAGTGGACATGAGTCTGAGCAAACTCTGGGAGACAGTGAAGGACAGGGAAGCCTGACATGCTGCCATTCATGGGGTCACAGAGCCAAACATGGCTGAGCTACTAAACAGCAATGATAACACAATCACTGATGGTTCTAAGGCATGCATTTTCTATGGGGATGACACCACTCAGCAATAACTGTTGTGGGCAAAAGGGGGAGGACCTTAAATATGGAAATGGCTTGTGACCTGCCAAGGGCCCACAGTTCTTAAACAAATATACTGTATACCTGACACTAAAATTTTATGGAAAAGAGCACTCGAGGGGGAATGGCCTAAAAATCTCCTTAAGGTTGAGAATACATTTCTAACATGTAATCAATCGGAAATTAATTGTTGGTGACTTGATTATAAGGACCTTACAGAATGGTCCATATAGGGCTTAACTAGCTTTGGTCACTGGAAATGAATGAAAACTGCTGAGTTAATGAAAATCTAGCAAGTTCACCTTAAAAGAATTGAAGGCCAGGTAATAAAGTTTAAAAAGGCCACTGAGCGAATATATGAAAAGAATGCAAAACTTCAAGAGAAACCAAAAAGGTGTTAACATATTAGGGGAATCTTTAACATTGTAAAAACTACCTGAATTTTTATCAGCCAAAAAACAATGCAAAGTTGTTTTTTTGTTTTTGTTTGGTTTTTAAGATAAGTACTAGACTCTGCAGTTGAAGACTATTTCCCACTTTCCTCTTAGCTTCCTCTTAAATATGGAAATGGCTTGTGACCTGCCAAGGGCCTACAGCACTTAAACAGGCCCACAGCCTCCTCCAATACTACAAAAATTCTCCCCTCTGTGGTTTGAGTGACACTAGCCCCAGCCCCTACTCCCCTTCTCCATCACTACCTCCATTTCTGTGTCCACAGTGGGCCCCTAACCCCCAGGGCAGGCCCTACACCTATGCTCATCCATATCCTCACTCCTCTTTCAATGAAGTGAACTGGCCATGCCCCTCTTCCCAGAGATTTTTTTTTTTTTTTTAATATGTGTATGGATGAGAACACTGTTCCTCCCAGGCAACAGAAGGACATTTTGCCAGAAGCTCCTATGCATGGTGTCTAAGAACCAGAGATGACAGGCTGTAAAGAGTGGGCCTGCCTCTACACAGTATAGTTGGAAAATTCCAGCTCCTAAACATACAGTCTGTGAATTGGGAGAGCCAGTTACTTCCCCTCTTCAGGCCTCAGTTACTTTTATCTCTAAACTGGGATGAACAGAGCCTTTTGTCATTACCTGGGCATGTGATTCGGGGAAGGCAATGGCACCCCACCCCAGTACTCTTGCCTGGAAAATCCAATGGACGGAGTAGCCTGGTGGGCTGCAGTCCATGGGGTCGCTAACAGTCGGACAGACTGAGCGACTTCACTTTCACTATTCTCTTTCATGCATTGGAGAAAGAAATGGCAACCCACTCCAGTATTCTTGCCTGGAGAATCCCAGGGATGGGGGAGCCTAGTGGGCTGCTGTCTATGGGGTCACACAGAGTCGGACACGACTGAAGTGACTTAGCAGCAGCAGCAGGGCATGTGATTTAAAAGTAATGTTGAAAGTGAGACTCTGTTTCTGGCATATGGTACATGTTCAATAAACACTAAAACTAGCTAACTCAATCAACCAGTCAATCAACAGGAACATGGAAACTGGTGCTACTCCTAATTTACATAGATTTGCTATCTGCCCCTGCATTCTATCTTTACTGATTTATCCCCCATTAGAACTGCTCTTCCTTATTGATAATTCCTGACCTCCACTAGTAATACAAACACCATTTCTGGTTGGATCAGCCATGAAGAGTGATAAAGAAAAATATACTGAAGAGCATGCCAATGAACTAAAAGTTTTATTGGAAGATGAGATCAGTTTCCAAGGGCCGTAGGTCCTGACATTCTGCAAGGGTCTTATATGAATTCAACCCTTTCCTTTCTGTCTCTCAAACCTCACCATCACCATTTATGGCCATAGCCACTGAAATTCCCAAAGCAATAACAAACATCTCAACCCCCTCCTTGCCCATTGTGGAAAACAATGTTTATCTGGAGAACCTGGCATTGAATACAGCCATGCCTGCCACAGAACACCATGCAGCTTCAGAAATGCTTGCTCTGCCAGGGGCAAGCAAGCTTTGATTTGCAAAAGGCAGGATTAAGATCACTTTATTTAGGGATTAAAAAAAACAAACAAACAACTACTTCTGTCTCTGCTACCTGAAAACAACAGCAAAAATGACAAACAAAGGCTTTTGGATATACACTTAGGATCACATCCTAAAGTAATGTCTATTTGATTCAAAATTACTCTCAGAAAACCCAAGGTTTTTAGGAGCTTTTAATATTTCTTATCTGTGCCTTATAAGTGAATGTTATAAGTGAATGCAGGGTCTGACTCTTATCCTTGGAAGAAAAGGCACTTTCTTTACCTATTGGTTCCCATGGGTGGTGGAGTACCTTTGACTATTGCAATATTTCACAGACTCTGGATATACCTATCACAGGCATTTAGAATGGAACTATGGACTTTTTTCCTTAAGTAAAATGCAGTAGCCCTAGGCTGTGTGTGTGTGTGTGT
>SJYX01009812.1:47296-91063 GCA_006410675.1 Oreotragus oreotragus
AACTGTGGTGTTGGAGAAGACTCTTGAGAGTCCCTTGGACTGCAAGGAGATCCAACCAGTCCATTGTGAAGGAGATCAGCCCTGGGATTTCTTGGGAAGGAATGATGCTAAAGCTGAAACTCCAGTACTTTGGCCACATCATGAGAAGAGTTGACTCATTGGAAAAGACTCTGATGCTGGGAGGGATTGGGGGCAGGAGGAGAAGGGGACGACCGAGGATGAGATGGCTGGATGGCATCACGGACTCGATGGACGTGAGTCTGAGTGAACTCTGGGAGATGGTGATGGACAGGGAGGCCTGGCGTGCTGCGATTCATGGGGTCTCAAAGAGTCGGACATGACTGAGAAACTGAACTGAACTGAACTACTCCTTGGAAGGAAAGTTATGGCCAGCCTAGACAGCATATTTAAAAGCAGAGACATTACTTTGCCAACAAAGGTCCATCTAATCAAGGCTATGGTTTTTCCGGTAGTCATGTATGGATGTGAGAGTTGGACTGTGAAGAAAGCTGAGAGCCGAAGAACTGATGGCTTTGAACTGTGGTGTTGGAGAAGACTCTTGAGAGTCCCTTGGACTGCAAGGAGATCCAACCAGTCCATCCTAAAGGAGATCAGTCCTGGGTGTTCATTGGAAGGACTGGTGATGAAGCTGAAACTCCAATACTTTGGCCACCTCATGCGAAGAGTTGATCCACTGGAAAATATTCTGATGCTGGGAGGGATTGAGGGCAGGAGGAGAAGGGGATGACAGAGGATGAAATGGTTGGATGGCATCACTAACTCGATGGAGATGGGTTTGGGTGAACTCCCGGAGTTGGTGATGGACAAGAAGGCCTGGTGTGCTGCAGTTCATGGGTTCACAAAGAGTCGGAGATGACTGAGGGACTGAACTGAACTGAACTTCAGCATCTTGAAATCCTGAACCACTTTATTCTTGAATTTGTGTTTCATAAGTTCAACAGGAGAAGGGAGCATGTGCACAAGCATATGGGATGCATATGTGGGTCCACCCCTGTTCCATCCGCCCCATCTGCACAGACAGCCTCCGATGCCACACCAGCACAAGAGGCTGTGGACCCCTCCTGGGTGGGAGTAAAATGAATCCAACATTTTTATTGAATTCATCCCTCAATATTTCTTCCTTCTTTCTTACTTTACACTGGTTCCTGTGGATTTCACAGCTGCCCCTGAGAACAATTCTGCAAAATGTTTTCGAACAGGCCAAAGAGGTCTGAGGTGGTTTTCAGAAATTCAAATTATAACAAATGGTTTATGCTGCTGGATCACTTGTGCCTTTACTCCTGGCCTCATGACTGAGGGGTGGTTAAGACTAGCCTGATTATCTCCACCGCACTTTGGGAGAAAGGACTCTTGCCGTAGGATGGCTCCTACACTGGGATGGCTTATCTATGGTCCCTGCTTCCTGCTCTCCTCTCCTCCAGATCTTTCCAGACCAGTGTTTAATAACATTCCAAATACTATCCCATTGTAAGTCCCATGCCTTGGTTATTCCCATTTCTTCCCAATTCTGAGAAGAGTTTCAATGCAACCACTTGAAAAAAGAACCATGTTAGCACAATTCTTGGAAAGTTTTTACCTCTTTGAACATAGACAGAGGTGGCAAAACCAGAACCGAGAATGGATCAGACAGAACCGGGGAACTCTGCTCGCACCGCCTGAGGCGGACTTCCCTCTGAGATCCTAGAGAGATGCCCGGTCCTAGGAAGAGTGCGCTGCCCTTCCAACCTGGCCCTCTCAGAAGAGAAAATCAGTAAGTTCTGACTCTCCTGAGTCAGTGGCATCTTTAAAATCTGTGTCAGAAGAATATTTTTAATTTACACTTGGCCTCTTTGAAAGAAATCAATATGTCATTTGACAGGATGTCTTTTTTATCCAAGCATCTTTATTTAGCTTTTATGTAGGTTTTCCCCACTTAGTCTTCTAGTGAGCAAAGGAAAAAGTGTTTTGTCTGTATTTGTATTGATTCAATCACTTCGAGCAGAAAATAAACGGCAAAATACAGCAGAGTAGCTTTAATGACAATCTTTTAGGGATCAAGATCTCTAAGCAACACAGCTTCTGATTCTAGGTGATTGGAAATAAACAGAAATCAATAGAACAGGATTACTGGGCAATAAACAAGAGAAACCACATTTATAATTTAAGAAGCTTCTTTTAATGCATTCATTACTGAAAGAGGCACTTGAGCCCTATTCTATTTTTGCAGCAGCATAGATTTCCACCCAGCATGGCATCTTTTCACTTCCTTCTCTTTTTTTTGAGAGTTACTGAGAAACAGCTTCTTTAACATTTTTCCAGAAGCTCCTACTTTCCTAAGGCTGCTCAGAGGAACAAAAACACAAAAGGAACTCTTGGCATACTAGACCAGGGTTGGTTTCTCAAACACTTTCCATTCCAGACCCTTATATATCCAGAAAAGTACCTGGTGAGGAGGAGGCCACCAGGGGCTCTTGGTGGGAGAGGGCTGAGGGAACACAATCCCTGCCCTCAAAGTATTTTATAGTGCATCGTCAAGGACAAGTGCCACTGCTGCTAAGTCATTTCAGTCGTGTCCGACTCTGTGTGACCCCATAGACGACAGCCCACCAGGCTCCCCCATCCCTGGGATTCTCCAGGCAAGAACACTGGAGTGGGTTGCCATTTCCTTCTCCAAGGCATGAAAGAGAAAAGTGAAAGTGAAGTCGCTCAGTCTGTCCGACTGTTAGCGACCCCATGGACTGCAGCCCACCAGGCTACTCCGTCCATTGGATTTTCCAGGCAAGAGTACTGGGGTGGGGTGCCATTGCCTTCCCCGAGGGACAAGTATTGGAGACATAATCAATACCTGTCCTACTTTTCCTCTGTTCCAGGGCTAGCAATGTCACCAGCCTAAGCAAGCCTCCTTTGCAACTAGTGGTGGCCATATGGCACTGATCAGGACAAAGTGATGATAAAGCAAGTCTTTGAGGAGTTCAGGAAATGCTTATTCTATTCCTAATAAATGAGAATGACTTTCACATGTACACCCATGGCTGATTCATGTCAATGTACGGCAAAAACCACTACAATATTGTAAAGTAATTAGCCTCCAATTAAAATAAATAAATTAAAAAAAAAAAAAAGATGGTGACTTGGCTAGGCCAACTGCTTTCCCTTCTTCCTTGAGTCTGGATGGGATATTTGGAGCTGCAGCAGCTGCCTTGTGGCCATGAGGTGGCAAGCGTAAGAGACAGGAGAAGGAACAGAGGACTGACTCATATATTGTCAGATCTGTGATATGAGTCCAAACAAGCAGTCTTCCACCTTCTAGACTCCAGAATTCTGGTTATGTGAGAAAATTTATCTCCTCTTCAGTCACTTCAGGTTAAATGTTTGTTTTCATTGTAGCTGTTTAGTTGATAAGTTGTGTCCAAGTCTTTTGCGACCCTATGGACTGTAGCCTGCCAGGCTCTCTGTCCATGGGATTTCCCAGGCAAGAAAACTGGAGTGGGTTGCCACTTCCTTCTCCAAGGGCTCTTCCCGACCCAGCAATCAAAGCCATTGGCAGGCGCGTTCTTTACCACTGAGCCACCAGGGAGGCCCTAAGTAGAGGCTGAACACAGTCGTAACAGCGAGAGCCATCCGCGGAGAACGGAGAGCCAGAGATGGGGATGACGCAGGGCACCATGGGAGGGGGTCTCTGCTTCTGCTTCCCTGGCGGCTCAGATGGTAAAGAACTCGCCTGCAAGGTGAGAGACCTGGCTTCCATCCCTGGGGTGGGAAGATCCCGTGGAGGAGGGCATGGCAACCCACTCCAGTATTCTTGCCTGGAGAATCCCCCTGGACAGAGGTGCCCTGGCAGGCTACAGTCCATGGGGTTGCAGAGCTGGACACGACTGAGCAAGTAAGCAGCAACTCACTGGTGCAGGGCGGGGGGGGTGGGGGGTGTGTGCATTTTAATAATATCCAGGACCAGAACCTGGAAATCACCATAGTGATTACAGTGCTCTTCAGTATGCCAGTTCTGTGCTCTGATGAGATTCCAAAAGGGATTCGAAAGAGGNGCTCAAGCTGTCTCTTATACACATCTGGGGGGTGGGGGGTGTGTGCATTTTAATAATATCCAGGACCAGAACCTGGAAATCACCATAGTGATTACAGTGCTCTTCAGTATGCCAGTTCTGTGCTCTGATGAGATTCCAAAAGGGATTCGAAAGAGGAGAGCTCATTCTAATGTTGGGTAAGGAGAGAGAAACATCTTACTTTAGTAACATTTTCAATTGAAAATCTTGTGAGTATCTGCAATCAACACATCCCAGACTGAACTGATCAGTTCTTCCCACGGCTGCCTTTCTTGCCTCTGATTGTCGTGTCATTGCTCTCCAGGAAGGAGCCCAAACCCTCAGACCCATCTTTGAGTCTTCCCTGCTCAGCATGATACCTCCAGGCATCACGTCCAGGAAAGCCCATTTCTAATATTTTAAATGTCACTCTGCTTTTCATTTCTACTGGCCTGGCTGCTTACCTGGATGAATCTTGAGATTCTTTAACCAAACCCCCTGCCCCTGTCTCTTCAACAAACCCTCCAAAGTGTCACTAGATTAAAAACAAGGCTTTCAACATGCCACTGTCCTGGTCCAAATCTATCCCACTGCTTATCAAATAAAGTCTAAACTTAATCATCTTTTTCATTCAAGATCCTCCACCTCTGGGCCCCAGAGTGACTCTGTAGCACTATATTGTGCTACCATTTGTTCCATGAGCAATTGCACATTCTGACTGTTAAATAAATGTTTGCCCCGCCTTAAACAAGCCTGATAAGTTCCTGACAACGTCCTGGCTTCTGTCACTCCTTCCCCAGCTCTGTTTGCATCTCATTCCACTTAAAGCTGGTAAACTTCCATATAACCTTCTTTAGAGTCCAGCCTAAATTCATTTTTCATGCAGCTTTGCCCTGATCCTACGGCTGAAAAATAAAGTACTCTAGCATGCTAACTCAGTACTTTCTTAAAATCTCACTGAACATATTTATCACATTCTGACTTATAATGCATACCTGGTTTACTTTCCCTTCTGCTTAACTGCTACTTGAGAGAAGGAAGGGGTGTCACCTATAACCAGCTATAATATCAGGAAAGAGTATTGTGTTTGGGGTCTGAAAGGATCAGTTCGGCCCCTGGGGAGAGAGGCCAGGATGACAATAAGGGCTCCGCCTTCCAGTTTCCTCTTCTGTAAATCTGAGAGGACATCCACCTCATGCTATTATTATGTGGCTTGAAATAGGTATCAGTGACTCAGAGATGTTACTATTTTTCGATGTGCTGCTAATATTGTGCTATTATTTCTTATTAGTTTGAAATCACCCACAGGACTCTTACCACACTGGACTGGAGCTGAGGCACATAATAGCTCTTTCAATGAAAAGGAGATACTCAGGGAATGTCTGCTGACTTAAACAGAACTGGGCAAGCCAAGCGTCAGGTTTGAAGGGTGGAAGAGGGATGGAGAGGCGGTCTGTTCCCCATCCTTGTCAGATTATCATTAATTCTCACCTTTGGAGGTGTCAGAGGCAGCAATACCTTTCTAAGTTGTTCCTCAAGAACAGGAGTTTCTCNGGGCAAGCCAAGCGTCAGGTTTGAAGGGTGGAAGAGGGATGGAGAGGCGGTCTGTTCCCCATCCTTGTCAGATTATCATTAATTCTCACCTTTGGAGGTGTCAGAGGCAGCAATACCTTTCTAAGTTGTTCCTCAAGAACAGGAGTTTCTCTGGAAGACTATATTGGCTTTCAAGATACAAAGTGGTCCTTTGGTCCAGACAAGACCCTAAAGAACCCATCTTGCCATTCTACAACCACGTACCAAGGAGTCAATTCCTTATTTGTAGGACTGTAGGTTTAAAGTAAGTCAGATATCATGTAGCATTCTGGAAACTGGGGCAACTTAAAATGTTAATAGACTAGTTTTTGCAAAAAGTCCAATAAGCGTCCCTCAAAGAGATTTGGGTGTTCTTCCCATCATTACAAATCGGCTTGACTGAGCAGAGCCCAGGAAAAACCAACCTAGGGTTCTTTGGCCACACTAGTCCTGTTGTCACTGAAACATTTCAGTAGAATTCTTTATATAAAAGAAAGAGGAAGTGCAGTCGCTCTGAATAAATGCCCTCTACAATGACTGCAGCAATTACGCTGTTTGTAAGTACCTCTGAGTCCATTAAGATAAACATCTATCTTTGAATATTCACATTAATGCACCAGACTGTTCTTTCTTAGATAAATCTTCCTTGAACACTGCACCGTTAACACAGTTTATTGTTCCTTGCTCTCCTTCCCTTCAATGCACAGATTAATGCATGCAGGGGGAGATCATTGATATGGTCCTAGTCACAGAGCACACATTAACACACAAGGCAGTCTCTAAACATCGTTAAATGCAGAATAAATACACTTCAGGTTTTAAATATCTTCATAGGCGGCATAGCCAGGAAAACACTGGGCAAGACTCTTTCCCACATAAGTTATATCTTACGGGAAAAGGCAATAAATGCTTGCGTTTAAAACAGTTTTAATAGGCTTCCAATTGTTCATCAACTAGAGGTTCAAATGGAATCTAATTCCCTAGTTACTCCTCAGTGAAACAAGTTTATCTTTATACTTATCATAGGCTATATCTATGGCTCTAGCTGTACTTTAAGCTTGGCTAGCAATTCTTTTACTTTTGCAGCTATACTGGGAAACTGCTCAAGGATCCCCAGTCCTTATTCAGAGCACTAGATTGTTCTCCGCAGAAGTGATAGACACAACTCCATGAACAGTACGTGGCTTTAACTGTCTCCTGTAGGTGCCACACTGGTTGTAATAATATCAGTAGGAGTAATATTAAATTTGCCATCAGTTTTTAACAATCACTGCAGCGGGAGAACTGATTCCTCAGAACAGACAGCGGTCACAGCACTGGAGCTGGGTACTGGCAGCTTGGTCTGTCCCAGGCCTCCCTCTGCTTTGTGCTGTGGGCAGAGGAGAGTCCACTGGGGGGCATGCAGCTGCCCTTCAGGTCACCAGGGCTCTTGGGTAGTGGATATTGACTCAGTGGTCTCACAGTGTTTCAATCATTTTAACAGAGGTAAGTAGATTGTTTAGCAGATGATGCTAAGGACGCCAAGGCGACCCACTGGATTTATCTAGGAAGAGATTCCTTTGAATTGAGAAAAGACACCTGAAATGATCTCAGTCCTCAAGAAGCTGATCATAAGGAACGTGTCTGGGATAAATAACCTTAAATAATGGCAAGAAGGAAGAAAAGGGCTCTGAGGAAATGGTTATAACTGCTGATGGGAATGGCAGGGAGGAATTCGTGGAGACGATGGTCTTTAGGTTTGGCTTTGAGAGGATAGTAGTGGGCAGAGGTGGGAATAGACAGTCCACATGGATGGCACAAATCAGTGCCTAGAAACACGAAAGCAAAGAGGAGGGGATGGGAATAAGAGACTGATCTGGTTTGGCTGGAGCACAGGGTGAGTGTGGAGAAGGTGGGTATTAAAGTTAGGGGGCTCCAGGGAAACCCACCTCTGTTTCTTGACAAACAAGTCAAATCGAATATATACTAACGGGGCCCTGACAAAGGGATCTTTTTACACAAAAGCTAGCACATGCTATTTGTTTAATTTCAGAAGAAACATATGTTCCAGGCATTTAAAGAAACTGCTACACTAAGCTAATTTTCACTGCTGGGGACACAGCTGACTTAGGCCTTTGCTGTATGCACTTGAGATGAATGGAAATGCTTGCTTCCACCTCTTAAGAAAGGCCTCCAGGAGAAGGTGGGTGCCTTACAAAGAGTTCCTGTCTGTGGGTCAAAATCCTGCTCTCTGTTTTGAAATTCACCCTGCAGAATTCTTGACTGAATAAAATGTTTAGCCTGAGAGACAGTTAATAAAGCCCTGCAGAGATCTTTTTAGCCCCACTGCATGCAATGAAATGCCATACATCCGGAAGGACCATGTTCACGCCTGTGTGTGGGTCTGTATGTGTTTGTGTGTGCGCGTGTGTATGTGTGTTAGAATAACAGAAATATAAAAGGGACAAAGTTAGTTTCAACAGCCCAATAGATTCCCAGCTGGAACACACTTTGGAAGAGAAAGTTACATAAAAGAAACTTGGGCAGCTTTAAACACCATCTGGACCATGCTGTGCTCATTTGAGCTTTACCTGTTTTTTTTTTTTTTTTTAAGCAACATAACAAAAAGTACCTACAAATACAACTAGAGAAGAGATTTTCTGATTCTTTGGAGATCAGATGCTCTTGCCTTCAAACACTGCAGCACATCTCCTTCAGTCCTATTTGATACAGGGATACATTTCGCTTTTTAAAGTAGCTAAAAGAACCTTCTAAAATCCAGTCCTAATCTTTGGAAGGAAAAAAAAAAAGATGTGCAAAAATAAACCAACTACCTTTGAAACCTAATTTAAAGAGATTTCCAAACAACGCAGTTGCTTTCTCTAGTCTTCAGAGGTAAGAGGTAAACTCACGAATCCCGGCCCTCTAGCTAAAACACTGGCATTTCCAAACCTTAATGCATCAAGTAACCAAGAAAAGGCAATAAAGCTAAGGGCATAGAACAGAACACAGGACTAAATCAACAGGGTAATAAGCAAAAGCACATCACACCTTCTATTTTCTTGTTTTCATTAGTTAGAGCCAATGTGGGGAATAGTTAATATTCATCAACCAATTTATGAGTAGAAATGTTTTTGGCTCTTGCTTTGGTTCTTTCAAATAAACAAGAATCCATTTTCATATTTTACATAAGACATTAATATATTTGAAGGCAAGAGGTTTGAGGGCTTAATTGTATCCTTTTATTAAAAGGCAGAGTAATATTTTTCTTTCAAGAGACAATTTTCATGTGAAGTTGTAATTGCCAAGACTCACGGCACCCCATCAGATCATTTTTATTTTCTTTTTGCATTAGAAAGATGATGAGGAGATTACTGAAGAGGCGAAGTCTCAAAGGTCATAGAATGAATCAAGAATTGCATCAGAATTCACACTTTTTTCTCAAGGTAGGTGCTAAAGACTTAATCAGCATATTCAATAAAATACAACGACTTATGAAAAAAGCTAATTCTAAACACACACATGATACTATTACAATTTTATATAATAAGATATACAATCATACTGCTTTTAGTCACATTTTCATTAAAAAAAATTTTTTTATTCAAAGCCTGTCTAAGAAACTGTTTGGCATCCAGACAAAATGATTTCCTCTGAAAATTTTAAGAACTGTATTCTCTGGAAAAGGTCGAAGAACGGTTTAAAATGTCTGATTTTAGATTACTGTCCAACCAGTGAGTGATGCGAAGAACTGACTCATTGGAAAAAACCCTGGTGCCAGGAAAGACTGAAGGCTGCGGGAGAAGAGGACGACAAAGGATGAGACGGTTGGCTGGAATCATTGACCCAACGGACATGAGTCAGTGCAAACTCAGAGACTGGTGAAGGACAGGGAAGCCTGGCATGCTGCAGTCCATGGGGCTGCAAAGAGCTGAACACGACGGAACGACTGAACAACAAGAAGTAAGGTTGTAGAGAATGATGCAGTGAGATTTTGGAAATATATCCTTTCTCCTATAGACATGACCATTTGCTCTTCAAGACACAGGAAAAGACCAGGGCTGTAAACAGATGCTGGCTCCATTGTAACATGAGCCATCTTTTCTCTTTTCTCCCTCTCTTTTTAAAATCCTCATCTGATTCATAAAGAAGCAATTTGAAGAATTTTAATTTCTTCTCCCACTTAATAACAGTAATGACCTTCTGGGTCCAACCCTTCCTCCTAGTTAATGATCAGCTAGCTGAAAGCCTGGGTAACAAAGCCTTGCAACCTAGTCACTAACTGCCAATTAACAGCCTCTTTATCAGTCAGTGCTGTTTAAATATGACAAGACATATGCCAAGCTATCCACAGAGGGCTGGGTACCAAAATCATATCATTAAAAACACACTTCCATCAAGGCAAAGCTCTCGGGACATTCGTGCTATCACAGCACTCATTTTTCTGAAAGACAGGCAAGTGGCAATGTGTCCCCTTGTTCCAATTCTCAGCAGAGAGATCTTGACTGAAGAAGACAAATTTGCTCATCTCCACTGTCTGTAAAAGTAAACACTACCGCCCAGACACTTCAGGGGGTCACTTCAAGGAGGAACGCCAAACAGAAATGCTGACCTGTATATGCGGCCATAGCCCTTATTTCTTTTTGGGTCATGGTAGATCTACTAGTGTGCTACTGTAGAAAAGAATAAATTTGGGGGGAAACCCCCAAATCAGATTCTATCCTATGGGCTTCTCCCCCTGGGTTTAATGGAATTCAATTTCTTTCTTTTCTGTGTATTGTAATCGAATGTAAGCTCTCTCTTACAGCCAGCCCTTCAGCACTCCTAGGCAAGAGCTTGAAAACTGCAATACTGTTGGCTACTGGTTTCCAGACAATCATTATTGATTCAGATTTTAGAGCTATCATGCAAGAGATGATGAAAATCACTGAAAGTGAAGTCGCTAGACATTCGTGCTATCACAGCACTCATTTTTCTGAAAGACAGGCAAGTGGCAATGTGTCCCCTTGTTCCAGTTCTCAGCAGAGAGATCTTGACTGAAGAAGACAAATTTGCTCATCTCCACTGTCTATAAAAGTAAACACCACCGCCCAGACACTTCAGGGGGTCACTTCAAGGAGGAACTGCCAAACAGAAATGCTGACCTGTATATGCGGCCATAGCCCTTATTTCTTTTGGGGTCATGGTAGATCTACTAGTGTGCTACTGTAGAAAAGAATAAATTTGGGGGGAAAACCCCCAAATCAGATTCTATCCTATGGGCTTTTCCCCCTGGGTTTAATGGAATTCAATTTCTTTCTTTTCTGTGTATTGTAATCACATGTAAGCTCTCTCTTACAGCCAGCCCTTCAGCACTCCTAGGCAAGAGCTTGGAAACTGCAATACTGTTGGCTACTGGTTTCCAGACGATCATTATTGATTCAGATTTTAGAGCTATCATGCAAGAGATGATGAAAATCACTGAAAGTGAAGTCGCTCAGTCGTGTCCGACTCTTTGCGACCCCATCAGGCTCCTGCATCCATGGGATTCTCCAGGCAAGGATACAGGAGTAGGTTGCCATTTCCTTCTCCAGCGGATCTTCCNCAGACGATCATTATTGATTCAGATTTTAGAGCTATCATGCAAGAGATGATGAAAATCACTGAAAGTGAAGTCGCTCAGTCGTGTCCGACTCTTTGCGACCCCATCAGGCTCCTGCATCCATGGGATTCTCCAGGCAAGGATACAGGAGTAGGTTGCCATTTCCTTCTCCAGCGGATCTTCCTGACCCGGGGATTGAACCTGGATTTCCCTCACTGTAGGCAGACACTTTACCATCTGAGCCACCAGAGAAAGTAGAAGGAGCAGTCACCACCGGATACCAAATCTGTGTCATTCATGCATGTCTTAATGCCCCCAAAGACTGCAATGTATGCTGGAATATATAAAATGATATCTATCATGGTATTCTATACACTAGCCTCATCAAAAGAGTAAAACTGTTGAATCTTCAAAGAATTGTGATCATTATACTTTTCATTTGTATAATGGATTTCATTCTCAGGATACTCTTCCTATATGATGCACAGTCCTGAAATAGCTAGTCGGAAGTCCTGGTCTTACTTGGGATACAGATGGGACCAAACACAGGCCTCCTGGCTTCCGTCTATTAGTTTTGCTCCGTGACACTGCAGGGAAAGATAACAGACTCGGGGTTAATGAACAGGAGTCTGGCTCACAGCTACTCCAGAGAAGAGAGAGGCATACTTAATAATCTTCCAAATTTTAGTCAACTTGTTATTAAAGCTTCCATGAGCTTTCTTTTTAAGGGACAAGTTGATTGTTTGTTTCCTTTTAAAAATAAAAACAGAATACCATGGCCCAGGACATGGTGCTTTCAAGGGAAAGAAGAGTTTTCAAGCTGTGGAAAGAGTCCAAAGGTTGTCCGCGATCAGTGGTTATGAATGAGGCAGGTTTATCCATATGCAGTGAATACCTGCAGCAAGACTCTTCAGCCAGGCAGGTGACATACAAATCTCACGACTCCAACCCACGTCAGGCAGCATAGCAGACAATTCCACAGAACACGTAAGCAGCCTTTTCTCCACCACCTTCCCATCCACAGATGAGTGAAGTGAATACGTTTTAATGAAGAGCCCCAGCAAAGCACAAGAATGCTTTTGAGCTCTTATGGGCAATGTAAGCAGTTGAACATTAGCTTCTGGTGGTGGTGTAGGGGAGCGGGGAATCTGATTGGTATGGAAAACTGCTCCCATAGCAGGCGATGCAGTCTGTGTGTCGGTTCATGCACACACTGCCAATGGGGGGCAGCCCTGACTGAATTTCACTTTCCCAGCTTGAGACTGGAAAAGAGAACTGGATCAAGCGAAAGGTAACTCTTTCTAGAAGCCTTAGAATCCCACAATGAGACAACATATCAAAGAGCTGCAGCCCTGGGGTTCAGAGCAGAATGGAGAACATGACATGAATTCTTCTTGCCCGCCTGCTTCCATGGAGTGTGAATGAAGCAGAGAATGCTGAAATCGGATGCCCCTGGGTGGTGACATGTCAGCCCACTACCTTCCTTGGCTCCTTGCCCTCTTCAGCATCTCATGTACATTACTATGTTTATTGATTCTACCCTTTTTCCTATATCAAACCACCACTAACTTCCCAACCTCATACGTATTTTTCGCAAAATGATTTTTCCCCCCTAAATTACAGCTAGTCATTTAAATTGGATCAGCCAATCTATGGTAGTTGGGCTAGTGATTATGAATTAAAAATATTAATGGGTAGGTAGAAAAACAGAATATCAAGAATCATGAGAAATAACTCTTTAGCATATAACAATACAAAACTATATGGACCCCTTAAGTAATAGAGTTAATTTTATACAAACAGAAGCAAAGCTTTATTTAGTTTAAAGGGTTTCATCAGTTATTTAAAAACAAATAAACAAATTTACCTTTGAACCAGAAGTTTCAGTGTGCTTGAATTTAAAGAGTGAGAGATATCTTGCAACAGATTAAGGTAATGCCAGAGTTTGCTAGAAGAAATATTTTCTATGGGGTTTTTTTGAGATAGTAGATGATACAGATGAAGATCAGTTACTACATTTCCATATTTTGGGGCACTGAAATGACCCTGAGGCGTGCTAGACCCTGAAATGAAGTCATATGACCCTAAAGGTAGTTTTCTAAGATAGAAAAGATGACAGGTATACTCTAGAAATATTTGCATCAGCAACATTTTAACAAAGGATTTTCTGTTGATCAAGATGTCGGTAACATGGAATTTTCCATCTCTGGAGTATTCCAGGTTGAGACTACGTTAGAGCCAGCTCAATACACATGGTAAACGTTTTTTAATTGCAAAAGAATAATTCCCTATAGATTTAAAACTTGTATCTAAACTAAGAGGCAGAGAAGTTAAGTAGCTATCTCAAAATGCATAGCAAGAGAATAACAAAGAAGTAAATTACCTCCTCAGTACATGTTTTGTGAATTATTTGGTTTTCCCCCAAAGCCAGAAGTATATATGTGGAAAATTTACATTTCTTGGAAGCAGGAGTAGAGAACCATGGACTTCTTACATAGATATTATTAAGAGAGATCACAGTGAAACTTAGGAGGCCCAGTTATCTTGCACATGGTGTTGCCTGATTAAGAAAAGAGTTCAGAAAGAGATACTCCAGTCTACTCTTGACCAGCATCTCAGGATGAGACTAAGAGCTGCTGGAATGATGGGTGAGTGAAACAGGGAAGCTTGCTTGAAAATTTACAGTGAGGGTTAGTGGGATAAGCAGCAAAGAGTGCCTAAAAAGCTGGTGACAAAGGCCAAAAACAGACTCTGAACCCACAGGAAGAAGCTTTTGAGTCTTCTGCTGTGATGGTGGAGAACATAGCTGCAGCAATGATGTGCCTTTTAAGCAGAAGTCCAAACAGAAGGGAACCCGATGGTTCCAAAGACTCAGAGACAAGCTAAAATCTCTACTCAGGAAGTAGCATCGCAGAGTGAATTTATTTAAAGCAAGCAGAGTAACAATCGTGTGCCATTTATTACGCACTTACTGTGTACCAAGCAATGTGCAACAATTCCATTTAATCCTTTCAAACACCTTGTGAAGTTAGTACCATTATTTCTACTTCGTAGAAGAGGGAACTCAGGTTCACAGAGCTCAAGAATGCAAGTAATAAGTAGCCAAACTAAAATTCTGACCCAGATCTCTCTGATTCTAAAGCATTGTTCTTTTAACCATACATAACCTGTGGCCAGAGACAAGGGGAAAAGGTCAGTGAGTAAAACGGCCTTTTAAACTCTGAGCAAATCTAAGAGAGTGACATGGGCCTAAGGAAGCTCAGATATAAAGTAACACCGCTAAACAAAAAAGTCCAAACAATCGTATTTTCATTTTGAACTAAAATGACCTGGAGGAGAAGGGGACGGCAGAGGATGAAATNGTGAGTAAAACGGCCTTTTAAACTCTGAGCAAATCTAAGAGAGTGACATGGGCCTAAGGAAGCTCAGATATAAAGTAACACCACTAAACAAAAAAGTCCAAACAATCGTATTTTCATTTTGAACTAAAATGACCTGGAGGAGAAGGGGACGGCAGAGGATGAAATGGTTGGATGGCATCACTGACTCAATGGACGTGAGTTTGAGCAAGCTCCGGGAGTTGGTGATGGAAAGGGAGGCCTGTCACGTTGCAGTCCATGGGGCTGCAAAGAGTCAGACACGACTGAGCAAATGAACTGAACTGGACTGACCTGGGAATATATGTAGGCTCTGTAAAGACTCAAGAGTCTATACATCTTCCCCCACCGCCCCCCTTGGAAAGGCCTTTATACACAGTCTACAAAAAACAAAGCAAAACGTTTGTCCATTATTTAATGTGATAATATAGACTGCAGTTGAAATATCTTTTTTCAGGTTTGTCTAGTTTATTCCCTAACATTTTCTTGCTGCACAGCAGAGTCTCAAGCCAAATGCATGTTCCACACCACCACTCCTGCGTCAATGCTGTCAAGCTTTTCTGACGCGTTTACTATGCAGAGGACACTCATTAAAATGGTGTATGTGCCAAATTGTAATGGGCCAGGCAGCAGAAAGGAGGTTTACAGAGAAACTGCCTGCAGTGCAGGAGAACTGGGTTCCATCCCTGAGTTGGGAAGATCCCCTGGAGAGGGGAACGGCTACCCACTCCAGTATCCTTGCCTGGAGAATTCCATGGATAGGGGAGCCTGTGGGCTACAGTCCACGGGGTCGGAAAGAGTGGACATGACTGAGTGACTAACACTTTTGCTTTTTCAGAGAGTTTATAGAGAAGCCCGGATCTTTGAGGGAGAGTTTGCCAGGGAAGTTCTAGTTTGTTTTAAACTTTGAAGTAGTCATAGTGAATTGTCAAGCAACAAGTTCCCCAAGCAGAGAGGCGTGATTCTGAATACATTCAACTTTGGTTGAATCTTGAAAGTTTTTCCTATATTGTCAAGAAAACAGCACATGCTCTGTGTTATGTGGCAGCCAGGATGGAGGGGGCTTTGAGGAAGAAGGGATACGTGTACGTATGGCTGAGCTCCTTCACTGTCCACCCGAAACTCTCACAACATTGTTAATAGGCTATATTCCAATACAAAATACAAAGTTAAAAGGGGAAAAAAAAGCCATTTTCAAATAATCTAGATAGACCAGTATTTCCTGAACTGAGCAGACTCCCCATCTTCCACTTTTGATTTCACTATCTTTGGACCAGAAAAGCCAGTCTGCTGGGTCAAAAGCATTGCATTTCCTAATGTTTACAAATAAATAAATACCCTTTAAAATAGAAATGGAAAAAGATAGAAATAGATGAAGAAATCCACAGTCATCTATCAATCTCTTCATCTGTCTAAGAAGTAATTTTTGCCTTGTGATGTACTCTTAAACTCTATCTTCTGTTGATATTTTATTTTAGGTTTACACATCAGGTGTTGCTTCCAGCAAAAAAAAAAAAAAAATTCTTTCTTCGTTCTAATACTTTGTTCTGTTTCCTGTACCACTATTTCAAGGGTTATTTTCAATCTCCATTGAAATCTGTTTCTCAATATTGTCTCTCCTTACCCCAGGGTTCTGTATGCATTATGATTTGAAGGATATCTTTTTTATTTTATTTTTTAAGATTAATTTTTGATATGGGTCATTTTTAAAGTCTTTATTGAATTTGTTACACTATTGCTTTTGCTTTATATTTTACTTTTTGGCCACAAGGGATAAGGGATCCTAACTCTAGGACCAGGGATCAAACTCTCACCCCCTGAAATTGGAAGAATTCTTAACCACTGGACCACCAGGGAAATCCCAAAAATCTCTTTTAAAAGACACCCTGTATCCACACATAAAGACAACTCAGTTCCTAGTGAGGTGTAGGAACGGTCTCGAGGGGCCTGTACATTTCCTATTTCATACTTCCAAGAAGGGGACAAAATGGTCTTTATCTTTCATCCATTAGATTTCACAGGAGGCTAACAAAGTTTCATCAGGATGAGGGACTAGAGAAGACAGCATGCTATTTATGATAGTCTGTGCTATGAAAGCCCATATGCCACTCCTTCAAAATTACTCACTTGTCCTGTGGCTTCACTGACTTCCCCCAAGAATAATCTCAAGGGTGAAAGGCTGGGGAGGGGAGACAGAGAGACGGAACTGGAGAGCAACAGAACAAAAATGTAATTGCCTATCAGCTCTCCTATCATAATTGTTTTCCAACTCTGGGAAATCTAAAAGAGCACGCATTAACAACCTCCTCCAATACATAGTTTCCAGGAGGCAAAGGAAGAGATAATCATGCAGGAAAGAGGGAGAAAATATCCTGATATTGGAGAGGTCGCTGCTCCGATTTTTCAGTGTGACTATCACATAATCACAAAGCCCTGTGATCTTATTAAATCAATAAAGCATGGCTCACAAACCACACTGGTTTATTAGAAACTTCAGACTCAGTTTGATACATGTTTACTGAGTGCCTAGTCTGTGCTAGATACTATGTGTGGCAGTGTAAATAAATACAAACTAAAAATCCCTTCGGTCAAGGATGTCATAGTCAAGGAGGGAGAGGGGTTCATGAAATGTAATTACAATATGACTCACAAATGCCATTAAAGCAGAATAAATAAATCACCATAGAAACAGAGGAGAGGGATAATTAACTTAATGTGAAAGCTGTAGCGAAAATGTGGCATTTTGAGCTGGTCCTTGAAGGATGATGTCAGTCCTTATCTGCCACAGTCCTACCCAGTCCACCTCCAAAACTTTGTTTATTTATTTATCCACTCACATTTATTCCCTAACCATATACAAAGTGCCTGCTTTGGGTGGGACACTCTGGACTAGCCCTGGGGCTGTACAATGTTGACTTTGTACAACATGATGGGAATATACTGTTTGCTCTCTACTGACCAGTAATTAAAATTGGGAAATACTCTAATGTGTGGTTACCTTATATGCTGAATCAATGTGCCTAGAGCCAGACAGAACCTCCCAACATAGCCTTTTTTACCGAGGCTCTTACTCTTTACAGAGTTGGCTAGAATGGCTAGAATGTCTGCATGGGCTATTGGTGACCACTGTCACTTCATTTATACCCTCCTATGCCATCTTCTCCCTTATTCCAGCTTGCAGTGATCGAGCAGACATCTAAAACTCAACTCTGCAGTCCAGCTGACAGGTGAACTTGGCCTACTCATTCAGTTCCTACCAGATTCTGCGTCTGGATTAACTCACTTTGAACTCTGTCCTTCAGTCTAGGTACTTATTTCCCCTTTTTGATGCATCCGTAACAACCCAAACTGAGTTCCTCTAAAATTGAGTTTCCCTCCCAAGCTTATGATTCACCTCTCTTCCCAGAAATGTCTTCTCTTTCTTGTTCCATCTCTGTTCTCCCCAGAATTGAGAAGTACCAACAGAAAGGGGATGACAGAGGACGAGATGGTTGGATGGCATCACTGACTCAAAGGACATGAATTTGAGCAAGTTCCGGGAAATGGTGAAGGACAGGGAAGCCTGGCGTGCTGCCGTCCATGGGATTGCCAAGAGTAGGACACAACTGAGCTACTGAACAACAGAAAGGGGAACTGAGACGGAGCAGGACCCTGCAGGGCCCTCCTGGATACAAAAGGCCCTCCATGCCCCCAGTTTCTTGTTTATAGAAAAACGCTTTGGTCTCCGAGGCCTTCTCTGAACTCCAAAGAGCAGACACCAGCAGAGGGGATGTGGAAACAAAGGGAAAGCAATTGCGAAGCAAGTGCTGCAACAGAGCAGTCTTAGTTCCTTCTTGAGGGACACATATAACCATGTGATGCATGTCTTTTGAGCTGTTCTACAGGAACTAAGACCCCTACCCAGGTGGGCGATGGTGACCACATGTTCAGCTCTAGCAATGGACCCCAGATTAGCTGGAATCAGAAGGCTGATGCTTAAGAATCCCCAAACACCACTCTGTTACCTCATCAGCAGCCAATGAGAAGAAGATCATGTCCCCTGCCACTCTTACCCCATATGCTGTCTCTTATACACATCTAGATGTGTATAAGAGACAGCTTAATAACAGTAATGACCTTCTGGGTCCAACCCTTCCTCCTAGTTAATGATCAGCTAGCTGAAAGAGTTACCTCATCAGCAGCCAATGAGAAGAAGATCATGTCCCCTGCCACTCTTACCCCATATGTTACCTTTAAAAACTCTTCCCTGAAAGCCACCAGGGAGTTCTAGTCTTTTGAGCATGAGCTGTCCTTGATCCTTGCTTGACACCATGCAATAAATGTTGTACTTTCCTTTACCACAACCTGGTGTTAGTAAAACTGACTTTGTTGTGCTGTGGGAAAGGGGACTCAATTTTGGTTCAGTAACATAATCTTATTTTCTGGGAAGAATTTTGAATTGGTCTTACCCATTTTACATTAAACAACTTCCCTTATGAATAATCCAATTCTTATCTCCCCAAATACACAACCTACTGCCCTAACTTGAAATTGGATGACTGCAGTAATTATGACTGAATCCATCCTGGGTTCGATTCATTTGTGGATGTGGCCCAGAATGCCTGAAATTCATCCCTAGAGTCACAATCTCCCCTTCCTCCATCAGGTAGAATGTTCAATTTTGGCATGGGTACCAAAATATATAAACACTAATTTCATGGTCTTATGTATTAAATATCCTCTAGTGATATCTAATATAAAACAGTACCATGCACAAGCTAATACAAAAGCGAGCTAAATGTAAATCTACACTGGTTGTGATGTAAACAGTCATAGAATTATACACTGCATTACTGTCCCTGACTGACTCTATCTTGCTCCTTATACTAAAATCCTTCTTTACTAGTAAATCTAAGAGTAGGGACATCAAGTATCTAAGTCACCACCCCCTTCAGTAATTTAAATGGTGGAAAAAGGAAACTAATTGTACTGCACATTTAATTCAGTTCCTACTCCCCCTCCACCCCAACAACATGAGCCACAAAGCATCCTTCCCACATGACCGCATCATCATCCCGCTTCCCCTGCAAATTCCCTTCTTTATCCTATGACAAATTCAGAAGGCAGAAAGGCCACCTAGTAAAAGGGAAGCATCAGTCATCTCGCTGGGACTGCTTGTGCTCAGGCAGTGGGTCGCAACTGATAATGGAAAAAAAACCTAACAGAGAAACCAATGTGGACAATTACTTACACAGAAGTAATTACAAGGTGGGCAGGTTTTTCCAGCGGAACTTTCATTCAAGGGTATGTGAAGGCATGTCCACAAGGAGACTGAATTTACTTTATCAAAGTCTGGTAATACCAAGGGAGTTCCATGGTCTGACCATGGATTTCAGATAGTAATCCAATGTCTAAGGTTCTAGAACTAGGTTCAGTCATTGTTCTGCCTCTTTTTATCTGGAGGTCTTCTCCAGTGGATGGGAAAATCTCAGTGCATGAAAGCACAGAGCTGTAAAGTACTTACAGAGGTGAGAAAGTACTTATAGAGGTGAGAAAGAGGAAATTAATTTGCTTTTGGATAAGCAAGATAACCACAGATTGGCAGAACTCTGGATAATGTTACCATTGACTTGCTCTCTGTATTTCAAAGTTTCTAAGAGATGTTTCTTTTATAGCAAACCCTTTGCAAATACAACGTAATCATTCAAGATTATAAATGTCAGCCTATAGGATTACAGACACTGAACAAACCCAAAAGTCAATATTGGGAAAGGTCACGATGATGGACACATAAGCCACAGAACTAACCTCTTTGGTTAACATCTTGTAAGATTTTCCTCACAAATCACATAAAGTGCTTTACGGTTCCTCTTTCCCAAATCTTCTCCAGAATATATTCCTGTCAATAAAATGTCGATCAAAACTCTTTTGTGTCATGCTCAATTGCGCCCAGTGAAGAGCTGGGCACGTATGGCATTTAGATGAATTAATTTACTTATCCATTTGTATTTTCAATGACTATTAATTGAGAAATTACTAGGTGTTAGGACTGGAACTCACTGGTCAGCAGAAACAGTGGTGAATAGAATGAATCCATTCTGCCTGGGTTCAAATTCCAACTTCACCTATTAGCTGTGCAAATTTGGGGAGTTACTTAACTTTTCTCTCACTCAGTTTTACAATCTGTTTAATGGGTACTGCTCTGGGAATTATGTAAATTAATACAAAGAAAATGCTTAGAAAAGGGTGGGGCAAATGTGAGCACCTCAGCTAATGCTGGCTGATTTAATGATGATGCTACACATGATGATGTTACTTGTTAGGAGGAAGCCAATATGGATCAACTAACCATACAAATACATTCCAGATAATTACTCTCCCTACAGTATTGTAAAAGAAACATACATGATGCTATGAGAACAGACAAATGGGAGGTTAGATCCAATCAGGGAACTCAGGGAAGCATTTCTTTTATAAAAAATAATTGAGCTGAGACCTGAGGGATAAAAGGAAATAAACAGACCAGAGTGTTAGGAAGGAAGGAGGACTCTATGAAGAGTGCATAGAATGCATAAAGGCCCATTGATGGAAGGCAGCAATGCAACCCATTAGCAAAACCTCAAGGAAAGTGGATATGGCTGGAACATAGAGGTCAGGGTTGGAAGGACAAAGGTGGGACTGGTGAGGAATGAGACTAAAGAGGCAGGAGACAGGTTGTACAGGATCTAGTCTTCCCCAAGAGTAATGGGAAGCCACTAACGTGATTCTGATAAGCGAGAACAAGGATTCATACCGAGGTTCCCATTCGGTGCTCATAGAAAAACCACGTGAGTAGGTGATGTGATCAGTGTCATGGAGCTGAAAGGCCCCTTGCTATACAGCTCATTTCCCCTTACTTCTCAGCTTGCAATCTACCTCCAGCAAAACCAACTATTTGGAATTCAGAAAGTGTCATGTAGGCTCCCTGCTGCATTCTGTGTGTGGCTCCCTCTGCCATCCTGCCCTCCTGCCTCCTCCTGCCTGGTAACTTCTGCTCATCCTTAATGGCACAGCTTTACCATCTGCAAATAACACGGCTCTGCTTACAGAAGACTAGCAAGGAATGTTTGCAGCCAGCATGCATGAGTCTGCACTCATTGCAACATGAGAGTTCTGATCAGGATCAGCTTGCCAGGGGGCCTAAGGAGCTCTCTCTGAGACCACAAATTCCTTATGACCAGCAAGAAAATCAGCAAAGAGCTCACACTTTTTCAGGTTCTTCAATTCAAAAAGTTTTGTAAATTTATTTTAAAACATGAGTCCCATCCTAGGGTGA
Organism: Oreotragus oreotragus; assembly: GCA_006410675.1. Taxonomy (NCBI): domain Eukaryota; kingdom Metazoa; phylum Chordata; class Mammalia; order Artiodactyla; family Bovidae; genus Oreotragus; species Oreotragus oreotragus. Next base: position 69,140 of record SJYX01009812.1, read on the forward strand.
TGAGATCACATTGAAGTTCCTGGTTACAAGAGCCAGTTTCCTGTCTTTTCTCTTAAAAAAAAAAAAAAAAAATTTAACTCAATCCCGCAGAATTCAGTTGACCAGGCCTTCTACCAATGTGTATCAAATTAGATGTGATCATGTCTGTATGAGAATATTTGGCATTTGATGTTTCTGAGTACAGGAATTCAGCTCAGGAATGGGCTTTTTGGAAAGCTAAATGTCTCTCGGGGGTGTCAGATAATTTATTGATAAATAAGATACAGATGACCTTTGGAATGCTTTGCTAATTGTGTCACATGAACTTATATTACTCCAATCACCAGTTAATGTGGCAGCCACTATTCCCAGGAGAAAAGCCTGTTTCTGGAGGCAGAGAGGGAGTTCACAACAAATAGCTGGACATATGGGTCTGGTTATCCTGACAAAATAATTAGACAAGTACACAGAGAGACTGTACTAGGATATTCGATGCAGAGTATTTTTTTTTCTAATAATGATACCAATAAAACATTAGAAATATCCTAATTACCCAACAATAGAGGATTGATTAAACAAGAATGAGTGAAGAATAAAAATGTGCCTGGATATAGACATGCAAATATGGATTCATATGTTCAAAAATTGGTTTATTCTAAATAAATGCTATATGAACACTGTTCCCCCACCCACCCACCTTTAACACTGTATTGGAAATATCTTTACATGCCATTGCATGTGGGTGCATTTATTATTGAAATCAAAGTATAAGACCTGTCTCTTATACACATCTAGATGTGTATAAGAGACAGCATAAGCCACAGAACTAACCTCTTTGGTTAACATCTTGTAAGATTTTCCTCACAAATCACATAAAGTGCTTTACGGTTCCTCTTTCCCAAATCTTCTCCAGAATATATTCCTGTCAATAAAATGTCGATCAAAACTCTTTTGTGTCATGCTCAATTGCGCCCAGTGAAGAGCTGGGCACGTATGGCATTTAGATGAATTAATTTACTTATCCATTTGTATTTTCAATGACTATTAATTGAGAAATTACTAGGTGTTAGGACTGGAACTCACTGGTCAGCAGAAACAGTGGTGAATAGAATGAATCCATTCTGCCTGGGTTCAAATTCCAACTTCACCTATTAGCTGTGCAAATTTGGGGAGTTACTTAACTTTTCTCTCACTCAGTTTTACAATCTGTTTAATGGGTACTGCTCTGGGAATTATGTAAATTAATACAAAGAAAATGCTTAGAAAAGGGTGGGGCAAATGTGAGCACCTCAGCTAATGCTGGCTGATTTAATGATGATGCTACACATGATGATGTTACTTGTTAGGAGGAAGCCAATATGGATCAACTAACCATACAAATACATTCCAGATAATTACTCTCCCTACAGTATTGTAAAAGAAACATACATGATGCTATGAGAACAGACAAATGGGAGGTTAGATCCAATCAGGGAACTCAGGGAAGCATTTCTTTTATAAAAAATAATTGAGCTGAGACCTGAGGGATAAAAGGAAATAAACAGACCAGAGTGTTAGGAAGGAAGGAGGACTCTATGAAGAGTGCATAGAATGCATAAAGGCCCATTGATGGAAGGCAGCAATGCAACCCATTAGCAAAACCTCAAGGAAAGTGGATATGGCTGGAACATAGAGGTCAGGGTTGGAAGGACAAAGGTGGGACTGGTGAGGAATGAGACTAAAGAGGCAGGAGACAGGTTGTACAGGATCTAGTCTTCCCCAAGAGTAATGGGAAGCCACTAACGTGATTCTGATAAGCGAGAACAAGGATTCATACCGAGGTTCCCATTCGGTGCTCATAGAAAAACCACGTGAGTAGGTGATGTGATCAGTGTCATGGAGCTGAAAGGCCCCTTGCTATACAGCTCATTTCCCCTTACTTCTCAGCTTGCAATCTACCTCCAGCAAAACCAACTATTTGGAATTCAGAAAGTGTCATGTAGGCTCCCTGCTGCATTCTGTGTGTGGCTCCCTCTGCCATCCTGCCCTCCTGCCTCCTCCTGCCTGGTAACTTCTGCTCATCCTTAATGGCACAGCTTTACCATCTGCAAATAACACGGCTCTGCTTACAGAAGACTAGCAAGGAATGTTTGCAGCCAGCATGCATGAGTCTGCACTCATTGCAACATGAGAGTTCTGATCAGGATCAGCTTGCCAGGGGGCCTAAGGAGCTCTCTCTGAGACCACAAATTCCTTATGACCAGCAAGAAAATCAGCAAAGAGCTCACACTTTTTCAGGTTCTTCAATTCAAAAAGTTTTGTAAATTTATTTTAAAACATGAGTCCCATCCTAGGGTGATGAGATCACATTGAAGTTCCTGGTTACAAGAGCCAGTTTCCTGTCTTTTCTCTTAAAAAAAAAAAAAAAAAATTTAACTCAATCCCGCAGAACTCAGTTGACCAGGCCTTCTACCAATGTGTATCAAATTAGATGTGATCATGTCTGTATGAGAATATTTGGCATTTGATGTTTCTGAGTACAGGAATTCAGCTCAGGAATGGGCTTTTTGGAAAGCTAAATGTCTCTCGGGGGTGTCAGATAATTTATTGATAAATAAGATACAGATGACCTTTGGAATGCTTTGCTAATTGTGTCACATGAACTTATATTACTCCAATCACCAGTTAATGTGGCAGCCACTATTCCCAGGAGAAAAGCCTGTTTCTGGAGGCAGAGAGGGAGTTCACAACAAATAGCTGGACATATGGGTCTGGTTATCCTGACAAAATAATTAGACAAGTACACAGAGAGACTGTACTAGGATATTCGATGCAGAGTATTTTTTTTTCTAATAATGATACCAATAAAACATTAGAAATATCCTAATTACCCAACAATAGAGGATTGATTAAACAAGAATGAGTGAAGAATAAAAATGTGCCTGGATATAGACATGCAAATATGGATTCATATGTTCAAAAATTGGTTTATTCTAAATAAATGCTATATGAACACTGTTCCCCCACCCACCCACCTTTAACACTGTATTGGAAATATCTTTACATGCCATTGCATGTGGGTGCATTTATTATTGAAATCAAAGTATAAGACCTGTCTCTTATACACATCTAGATGTGTATAAGAGACAGCATAAGCCACAGAACTAACCTCTTTGGTTAACATCTTGTAAGATTTTCCTCACAAATCACATAAAGTGCTTTACGGTTCCTCTTTCCCAAATCTTCTCCAGAATATATTCCTGTCAATAAAATGTCGATCAAAACTCTTTTGTGTCATGCTCAATTGCGCCCAGTGAAGAGCTGGGCACGTATGGCATTTAGATGAATTAATTTACTTATCCATTTGTATTTTCAATGACTATTAATTGAGAAATTACTAGGTGTTAGGACTGGAACTCACTGGTCAGCAGAAACAGTGGTGAATAGAATGAATCCATTCTGCCTGGGTTCAAATTCCAACTTCACCTATTAGCTGTGCAAATTTGGGGAGTTACTTAACTTTTCTCTCACTCAGTTTTACAATCTGTTTAATGGGTACTGCTCTGGGAATTATGTAAATTAATACAAAGAAAATGCTTAGAAAAGGGTGGGGCAAATGTGAGCACCTCAGCTAATGCTGGCTGATTTAATGATGATGCTACACATGATGATGTTACTTGTTAGGAGGAAGCCAATATGGATCAACTAACCATACAAATACATTCCAGATAATTACTCTCCCTACAGTATTGTAAAAGAAACATACATGATGCTATGAGAACAGACAAATGGGAGGTTAGATCCAATCAGGGAACTCAGGGAAGCATTTCTTTTATAAAAAATAATTGAGCTGAGACCTGAGGGATAAAAGGAAATAAACAGACCAGAGTGTTAGGAAGGAAGGAGGACTCTATGAAGAGTGCATAGAATGCATAAAGGCCCATTGATGGAAGGCAGCAATGCAACCCATTAGCAAAACCTCAAGGAAAGTGGATATGGCTGGAACATAGAGGTCAGGGTTGGAAGGACAAAGGTGGGACTGGTGAGGAATGAGACTAAAGAGGCAGGAGACAGGTTGTACAGGATCTAGTCTTCCCCAAGAGTAATGGGAAGCCACTAACGTGATTCTGATAAGCGAGAACAAGGATTCATACCGAGGTTCCCATTCGGTGCTCATAGAAAAACCACGTGAGTAGGTGATGTGATCAGTGTCATGGAGCTGAAAGGCCCCTTGCTATACAGCTCATTTCCCCTTACTTCTCAGCTTGCAATCTACCTCCAGCAAAACCAACTATTTGGAATTCAGAAAGTGTCATGTAGGCTCCCTGCTGCATTCTGTGTGTGGCTCCCTCTGCCATCCTGCCCTCCTGCCTCCTCCTGCCTGGTAACTTCTGCTCATCCTTAATGGCACAGCTTTACCATCTGCAAATAACACGGCTCTGCTTACAGAAGACTAGCAAGGAATGTTTGCAGCCAGCATGCATGAGTCTGCACTCATTGCAACATGAGAGTTCTGATCAGGATCAGCTTGCCAGGGGGCCTAAGGAGCTCTCTCTGAGACCACAAATTCCTTATGACCAGCAAGAAAATCAGCAAAGAGCTCACACTTTTTCAGGTTCTTCAATTCAAAAAGTTTTGTAAATTTATTTTAAAACATGAGTCCCATCCTAGGGTGATGAGATCACATTGAAGTTCCTGGTTACAAGAGCCAGTTTCCTGTCTTTTCTCTTAAAAAAAAAAAAAAAAAATTTAACTCAATCCCGCAGAACTCAGTTGACCAGGCCTTCTACCAATGTGTATCAAATTAGATGTGATCATGTCTGTATGAGAATATTTGGCATTTGATGTTTCTGAGTACAGGAATTCAGCTCAGGAATGGGCTTTTTGGAAAGCTAAATGTCTCTCGGGGGTGTCAGATAATTTATTGATAAATAAGATACAGATGACCTTTGGAATGCTTTGCTAATTGTGTCACATGAACTTATATTACTCCAATCACCAGTTAATGTGGCAGCCACTATTCCCAGGAGAAAAGCCTGTTTCTGGAGGCAGAGAGGGAGTTCACAACAAATAGCTGGACATATGGGTCTGGTTATCCTGACAAAATAATTAGACAAGTACACAGAGAGACTGTACTAGGATATTCGATGCAGAGTATTTTTTTTTCTAATAATGATACCAATAAAACATTAGAAATATCCTAATTACCCAACAATAGAGGATTGATTAAACAAGAATGAGTGAAGAATAAAAATGTGCCTGGATATAGACATGCAAATATGGATTCATATGTTCAAAAATTGGTTTATTCTAAATAAATGCTATATGAACACTGTTCCCCCACCCACCCACCTTTAACACTGTATTGGAAATATCTTTACATGCCATTGCATGTGGGTGCATTTATTATTGAAATCAAAGTATAAGACCTGTCTCTTATACACATCTAGATGTGTATAAGAGACAGCATAAGCCACAGAACTAACCTCTTTGGTTAACATCTTGTAAGATTTTCCTCACAAATCACATAAAGTGCTTTACGGTTCCTCTTTCCCAAATCTTCTCCAGAATATATTCCTGTCAATAAAATGTCGATCAAAACTCTTTTGTGTCATGCTCAATTGCGCCCAGTGAAGAGCTGGGCACGTATGGCATTTAGATGAATTAATTTACTTATCCATTTGTATTTTCAATGACTATTAATTGAGAAATTACTAGGTGTTAGGACTGGAACTCACTGGTCAGCAGAAACAGTGGTGAATAGAATGAATCCATTCTGCCTGGGTTCAAATTCCAACTTCACCTATTAGCTGTGCAAATTTGGGGAGTTACTTAACTTTTCTCTCACTCAGTTTTACAATCTGTTTAATGGGTACTGCTCTGGGAATTATGTAAATTAATACAAAGAAAATGCTTAGAAAAGGGTGGGGCAAATGTGAGCACCTCAGCTAATGCTGGCTGATTTAATGATGATGCTACACATGATGATGTTACTTGTTAGGAGGAAGCCAATATGGATCAACTAACCATACAAATACATTCCAGATAATTACTCTCCCTACAGTATTGTAAAAGAAACATACATGATGCTATGAGAACAGACAAATGGGAGGTTAGATCCAATCAGGGAACTCAGGGAAGCATTTCTTTTATAAAAAATAATTGAGCTGAGACCTGAGGGATAAAAGGAAATAAACAGACCAGAGTGTTAGGAAGGAAGGAGGACTCTATGAAGAGTGCATAGAATGCATAAAGGCCCATTGATGGAAGGCAGCAATGCAACCCATTAGCAAAACCTCAAGGAAAGTGGATATGGCTGGAACATAGAGGTCAGGGTTGGAAGGACAAAGGTGGGACTGGTGAGGAATGAGACTAAAGAGGCAGGAGACAGGTTGTACAGGATCTAGTCTTCCCCAAGAGTAATGGGAAGCCACTAACGTGATTCTGATAAGCGAGAACAAGGATTCATACCGAGGTTCCCATTCGGTGCTCATAGAAAAACCACGTGAGTAGGTGATGTGATCAGTGTCATGGAGCTGAAAGGCCCCTTGCTATACAGCTCATTTCCCCTTACTTCTCAGCTTGCAATCTACCTCCAGCAAAACCAACTATTTGGAATTCAGAAAGTGTCATGTAGGCTCCCTGCTGCATTCTGTGTGTGGCTCCCTCTGCCATCCTGCCCTCCTGCCTCCTCCTGCCTGGTAACTTCTGCTCATCCTTAATGGCACAGCTTTACCATCTGCAAATAACACGGCTCTGCTTACAGAAGACTAGCAAGGAATGTTTGCAGCCAGCATGCATGAGTCTGCACTCATTGCAACATGAGAGTTCTGATCAGGATCAGCTTGCCAGGGGGCCTAAGGAGCTCTCTCTGAGACCACAAATTCCTTATGACCAGCAAGAAAATCAGCAAAGAGCTCACACTTTTTCAGGTTCTTCAATTCAAAAAGTTTTGTAAATTTATTTTAAAACATGAGTCCCATCCTAGGGTGATGAGATCACATTGAAGTTCCTGGTTACAAGAGCCAGTTTCCTGTCTTTTCTCTTAAAAAAAAAAAAAAAAAATTTAACTCAATCCCGCAGAACTCAGTTGACCAGGCCTTCTACCAATGTGTATCAAATTAGATGTGNCCACCCACCCACCTTTAACACTGTATTGGAAATATCTTTACATGCCATTGCATGTGGGTGCATTTATTATTGAAATCAAAGTATAAGACTATGAAAACACTGATATTTTTAAATACTTGAAGTTTAGAAAACTTTTGGAATTAAAAGTAGGGAATGTGAAAAGTAACAGATGTTTCCTTTTTACTTCCTAATCAATCATGTTGAACTTGTGATGTCCTATCGCAGAGGTGAGTCCTTAGTCAGAATGACCTTCTCATGATTTTTTGAAAGTATGAATATAGTTATTTACTTATTTGGTCGTGTTGCACCCTAGTTGCAGCAAGCAGGGGCTTTATTGCGGCATGCAAACTTCTCTCTAGTTGTGGCAAACAGGCTCTAAAACATGGGTACAGTAGTTTGCAGGAAGTGGGTTTAGTTGCCCTGTGGCATGTGGAATTATTCCAGACCAGGGATCGAACCTGTGTTCTCTGCATTGGGAGGCAGATTCCTAAACACTGGTCCACCAGGGAAGTCCTCAGCTCCCGATTTATAATCAGAGCTTCACTCATACAGGCCACATAGAATTTCCTGGCAGTATGCTATTTGCTCTTGATAAAATGAATGAGATCAAGTCTGCTGAGGGAAGCAGCAAGTCAGTGAGTAACCTATTAGAAGAGAGCAGAATGGAGGAGGCACCACTAGGCACACACCCGTCTCCTCTGCTGTCACAGAAGCTGCCGGTACTACACTGGGAAGGTACCACACCATGTGGGGTCACTGCAAGACTAGCTGAGCCAAATGAATGTCAAGTTCCCACTCCAGCACTTGGAATACACAAAGGTTCAGTGAACGGTAGAAAGAGGACAGGAAGCAAGAAGCTCTCCTGAAAGGGCACTGGTCGTATGTCTGAAGGTACTGGGAACCAAATTTTGGGGTCAAGATATTTGGANTAAGACTAACTGAGCCAAATGAATGTCAAGTTCCCACTCTAGCACTTGGAATACACAAAGGTTCAGTGAATGGTAGAAAGAGGACAGGAAGCAAGAAGCTCTCCTGAAAGGGCACCGGTCGTATGTCTGAAGGTACTGGGAACCAAATTTTGGGGTCAAGATATTTGGATAGGCTGCTAGTGAAATGCTTAGGGATGCTTTTGTCTTCTGTTTATCAGGCTCACCTTTGGTTCTTTTATCTTGTCTCCTACAATACAAATCACCAACACCATCTGATAGGTTGAAGCTGAGCTTCCATCCAAGTAGAATTAATGTGGTATTAAGCCATGAAATTGAAAGACTCTTGCTCCTTGGAAGACAAGCTACGACAAACCTAGACAGTGTATTAAAAAAGCAGAGACTATTACTTTGCCGACAAAGGTCCACATAGTCAAAGAGGCCGTTTTTCCAGTATTCATGTATGGATGTGAGAGTTAGACCATAAAGAAGGCTGAACAACCGAAGAATTGATGCTTTTAAATTGTATTGGAGAAGACTCTTGAGAATCCCTTGGATAACAAGGTGATGAAACCAGTATATCCTAAAAGAAATCAGTCCTGAATATTCATTGGAAGGATTGATGCTGAAGCTGAAGCTCCAATACTTTGGCCACCTGATGCGGAGAGCTGACTCATTTGAAAAGACCCTGATGCTGGGAAAGATTGAAGACGGGAGGAGAAGGGGACGACAGAGGATGAGATGTTTGGATGGCATCACCAAGTCAATGAACATGAGTTTGGGCAAGCTCTGGGAGATGGTGAAGGACAGGGAGGCCTGATGTGCTGCAGTCCATTGGGTCGCAAAGAGTCAAACATGACTGAGCCACTGAACAACAAAAAATCAAAGAGCTAAGTGTTCTCTTCCTGAGAAGACTCCCCATCAACATGCCACTCGGAGCTCTCTCTGCATAAGGGTGATGGAGAAGCGTACAAGGGAATGCTCTATAAGCAGCAGTTTCCTAGCTTAAAGCTGAGAAAAAGATGCGAGAATAGAGGTTAGAAAATAAGAGCCTAGGAAGCCTCATTTAGTAGGTGACTCCCAATGTCGCTGTAGTGGGTTCCCTCCCCAGGCAGTGCCCCGATTCCAGAGCTGCCAACAGAGGCATCAAGTAAGACATCCAATGAAGTGGCTCCCTCCTTCTCTTTTAGCCCTTTATTCCTTATGAGTGGGGCCAATATTTAGAATGGAATTATTGCTCTCAGTGATTAAACATTTTTTCCCCTTTCACATTGCTGATTTTTTTTTTTTTTGAAGTCTGCGTCATCCTTCTGGGAAAATCTTTTACTCACTGGATTCCACTTGCTTTATCAGCTTCACTAGGTGAAATCAAAGATTATAAACTTGACGGCAGCTGGTGTGGAAGAAATGAGGTTTGAAATGAGGGATGGATGTTTCATGTTTAACAGTGTTCTGAGGACAAAGGATAAGACCATGGTAACACTCAACCAAAAGAAAAAAAAAAAATTTTGAAGTCTGCGTCATCCTTCTGGGAAAATCTTTTACTCACTGGATTCCACTTGCTTTATCAGCTTCACTAGGTGAAATCAAAGATTATAAACTTGACGGCAGCTGGTGTGGAAGAAATGAGGTTTGAAATGAGGGATGGATGTTTCATGTTTAACAGTGTTCTGAGGACAAAGGATAAGACCATGGTAACACTCAACCAAAAGAAAAAAAAAAAAGGAATCTAATATCTTTCCAGAATTGAAAAAGCTAAGTATCACTGGACATGGCAAACTATTATTTAATAATATCACATTTACAAAAGGGTCAAATTCTTACTTTAGAAATAACCTATTGTACCAATCCTAAACATAGCTAAATATTATTTCTTCATCTTCAAAATGAGGTAGAATAAAAGCTAAATAAATTGTTCAAGGCAAGTGAAGCACTTACATAGAAATAAGGATTAAAATTCATTTCCTACTAATTACCATCTTTCCTTCAAACTCATTATCATCATGTATGGCATTATTTTTAGACAACCTGTGGGTTAACATTATTGTTTTAAAAAAATAAATGAAATAAAATCACCCTGCCCCAAACTTGGCACATGCCCATTCAAGGTCTGCAGGAGAATGTTTGAATGATACTATTACTTTGCATCGGTTTTGCATAATGGTGATGATCAGAATAGGAAAGATCACCACCACCGCTCATTGGATCTTTCTTTATGTCAGGCACTGTGCTAGGTAAATAATTATGGGTCACCATAATTAAGCCTCACAACAATCCTACATAGCTATTCTAGTATCAAATCCTCCTTTTACAAAGAAGTGGAGACTTAGAGAAGCTAAATAAATTGAACAAGCGAACAGAGCTAATAAGTGGTGAATATATGAGCTTATATGTGACACTGGGAAAGATTGAAGGCAGGAAGAGAAAGGGACAACAGAGGATGAGATGGCTGGATGGCATCACAGACTCAATGGACATGAGTTTGAGTGAACTCCGGGAGTTGGTGATGGACAGGGAGGCCTGGAATGCTGCAGTCCATGGGGTCGCAAACAGTCGGACACGACTGAGTGACTGAACTGAACTGATGTGAGCTTAATCTACCTGATATCAGAATTTGAACACTCAGCACCCTGGAAATTTGGTCTTTTCTTTAGTTCCCCTAAAGAAATCATTGAATTTGGGCATAATGAGATGGAAAATACTGAAAGCTCTAGGTTACACCCTTGAATAAGCCATTTTACACCACCTACACATTTCAAGCAGTCTTCCTTCCTCAAGACATATGGTTGGGCACACTTTATTCTTTCTACTACTTGCGAATGCTAGGGTAGCATTTCACAAAACCAATTATGTGTAACTCTAATCCAATCAGTGACAGGAAAGAGTTAACACGCTAATTTTCTTGCAAGGAGTAAATTGCCAGAATCTTGTTGATTTAGGAGTGCTAGCAGTTTTTCCAATATTAGTCTCATGAAGTCACCAGACTGATTCCTCTAGAGTATGGTAAAAGTGAAAATTAGAAATGTGCTGAGTTACGGAATTCCATAAAGGCGGTTTCAAGGCTTCCACCTAACCTTGTTTCCAACATGAACTCAGCAGTCCCCCAGGCACCTTACACAAATTCATTCAGTATGCAAACTATTGACACAGTGAATTTATGCAGTCACACAGGAGTGACTGCCACAAACATACAGCTGATGTCAAATGCAGCCCCAGCGTCAGGAATCAGCTGAAGGTGCTCTCACGTCTATGGCTCCAAAGAGCCTCTCAAGGCACAAGGAGTGTCTGATCAGGGCCTTCTTCCTTTTAAGATACAGCCTTTGGCCCGCATGAAGACTTAAAAGATTTTCTTTGTGCATATGAGCTGATTCAGTCACTTAAATAATACATGTAATCAAAAGTAAATTAACTGATAGAAGCTGGATATTATGGCTCAACTGGGAAGAGTTCTAGTTGAGATGACTTTCCATAGAAATTTTAAGCTTTAAGCTTTACACGAAACCCATTCCACTGTTGCTCAAACTTCCACAGTCTAATGAGAAAGGTATTTGGAGGACAACAGAATGCATTTCTTATCTATTGGCCAAATAATCTGTGTCACATCTGGGAAAAGAACAGTCTCCCTACACAGCTATGAGGAAGGATATCATGTTAGATCGAGTATTAAGTTCACTGCCTCTTCATGAGATACTGAAATACAGAAACACAGCAAAAGAAGGTCTGTTGGGTGGCCAAGTGCTTCCTAGTTAGTTACTGGTGAGTTAAAAGCGAGGGTCAACAACAATCAAAGACAAATATTAGCTGTATAAAGATATACTGCACATTTATTTCTTCTTTTCTGTTTTACATTATCTGTCACTATTCTATCGTCAGCAGTGGGTTCTCATTTTCTGTCTTAGCTACACCAACACCCTATTCCTCAATCATAACCTCCTACCGCAATAACTTATGTTTTTCTCTCAGACACAGATCACTTGCTATGTGCATAATTGGTGAATGACTATGAAACGCATCCGCCCTGGGGCCACCTTTGGTGACTGTGATGGGACACATGTAAGCCAAGGGCAGTGAGGCCAAGGGGGTGCCTGGCTGCCAGGGGAGGCTTCGCAGGCACAGCCACATGCGTCTCTGGGCTACTCTGATTTCTGCCAGGCGTCCCTTGTCAGCGTGAAGAAAGACAAGTCCTGATAACCCAGAAGACAAAGTGTGCTGGTGGTCTCTTTGAGGCTCTCTTGCTGCGGGCACCTGAGAAAGGTCAGCAGAAGTGGGAGGAAGCAAATTCATCCAACACAAGGGAGGATCTGAAAGAGTTCCCCTTGGGTAAGTACACTTGCTTTGCATTATAAAGCAAATTTATTTTTAAGTTCCCCCTTGCTCTTTAAGAAAAAATTTTTTTTAGTCATATCCTTTGCTTGAATATTTTTTCTCCTTATTTCCTCCTCTATTTTATCCCCTTTTCTCCCCCTAACTTCTTTCCTTCCCTCCAAAGAAAATACCACAGGCCAAAAAGCTGTGTGCCTTCTTAGAAAGTCTTTTTTGTTGTTGTTGTTAAAGGTTAACTTATTCAAATATATGCTCTAAGGCTTGGAATTAGAAATCATAATTATTATTTTTCCAAATCCCTAGGAATAAAACTGACATTTGCATTAGGAAATTTGGGGGTCCTTCTTTTAGTCAGTTATTAGAACTATTTCTATGGGTTAAATGTTCTTTGGACATTTAAATATTACTAGTAGTAAGTATGGTAGTAACCATTACTAGACTTAGCTCACTTTGCTTCTCTTTTTTGAGAAGTCCTATGCCTTCTGGCCCACAGCTGGGTATGATCCCACCTAACACACACACACACACACACACACACACACACACACACACACACACATGAAAGCTGTATGAAGAGATAATTTCCAAGTATACCAATCATAGGAATTATCCTACTTAAGTTCCAACACTACATTTTAGTCATGTAACACAGTATTCATTTCTCCAATCAGAGACTGAAAATATTTATAAAGACAGATCTAGTCTACCTACATGACTTTGGTTGAATGTCATACAAATATATATTTGATATGATTTCCTATTGCCAAATAAATAGCCAAGATTTCCTTTCTTCTATGAAATTAAGCTTTCACTTGTGCATCTTTCCAATCAAGACATTATATTCCATCCTTGAGTAATCCTTACTATGTATATGGTAACTTTATGACTAAGCTTGGGTTAAAACATTATTTCCGGAATATTACATTTTTACTTTGAAGTACTACTCTAAACTATTTATCCAATTAAATACTACATATAAGAATTCAAAACTCTTTTTGAATGTCATAAGTGTGGCAACAGAAGCAGAAATATGACTTCTAACAAAAATGTGATGTTCCTTCATAAGACTAAAAGAACATAGCTCCTTTTAATTGTTATGAATAAGTGACTTTGCAAAAAATATATAGGGTGCTTTTCTACTGAATCTAAACACCTCTAAAAGCCATCATTTAGGAAAATAAGATTTCCGTTTAATTGGGCTTTTTTGTTGTGAAAATAGCAGAGAAGTGTTCTGTCCATAGTGAAAAACAAGGTTTGTGGAAGGGTGCAATATCCATAGTCAAGACATGTTATTTGACTGCTTATGGGTGTTAGCAGTGGTCTTTTTTTAAGCTTTAGCCACTTCTTATTAAGCAAGAAGTATCTTTATTATTCAGTTATAACAGGAAGTTCTGACTTGAAACAGCCAATCAGTCTCCTCAACTTCTAAGTATCACCAAGTAACTAAGCTAATGGATCTTTGTGCCAAACCTCAAAGCATTTAATTTTACTACTGCTTTAAAAATCTCATTATCACCTACTTTGTCCTTCTTCTCTAAGAGCAGATTTCTGAAATTCAGAAAAGACATAGATGAATAAGAGGATATTAAGGCAAACAAAACAGAAAGACAACTGGGTCTAATTTCTCTCCCTTATTGATAAGAAAGCTGAATCTTGTAGAGTTTAAATGGCTCCCCTGGATAGTTGCAACTGGGAACCCATGACAGGAAACCAAATCTTGAGAAACACCAAGTGTTTGGAACAATGCTTCAGTGGTTGGACTAAAGTATCTCCCAACAACGAGTGTGTAAAGTTCATCTCACTTTCTGCTTGGCCACTCTATCTCTGATTCTCTTTGGATTTCTGACAGTGTTGGATGTTACCTAAGTGCAGCTGGATTTTAGTTTAGAGATACCAAATGTAGTTTATAATATGTGCCTTAAGGAAGTCAAGGAGGAAAAAGGTGAACAAGAGTGATCTGGAAATCACTTTAATGGCCTAAAAGTAGGGGAATTTGCTAATTTGTTCCATGAAGGTAATCCTATTCTGTGCCATAACGCATTACCTTCCTGGAAAAAAAGAATTTCCTTAATGTCAGTACATAACACATTCTGCTTTAAAAGAGTATGTATATTTAAGGAAGAGAAGAAGTATATTTTTCATGGTCCAAACTCTTGAAGTAGCTTTGTAAGCTGGCAACAGCAAAGAATTAATATGGCTGAAAGGCTGTATCCAAGGTCATGTGACAAATTAATGTCAGCCCTGGACAGGAATGCAGAAGTCCTCACCTGTAGTGTTCTTTCCACTGCACTGTGCTGCAACTTTCAAATTAGCTAAGTGATACCAAATGATGTGCAGACTTTTTAAAATTAATGATACAAAAATACACATATGCTTGAAGATTAAACTGGGAGGAGAAAAAGAGCAGATCTAATTAACACTGCTAGGATAATTTATGATAACTCAGTCAGACAATATCATTATTAATTTGACCTATCTTTCTCTAAAAATGTCAAGAAATCCATCAATGATCAGACATGGCTGCAGCTTCTGTTTGAGTCTTTCAGTAAGACAGGACCACCAAAAGACCAGTGATGAAAATACCAAGTTGGTCCTATTTTATCCGGGTGCTCTGATATCAATGTACAAACCAGACCAGACACATTGCATCTGTTTTGCGCACCTCATTTTACAAAGGTAAAATGAAGAGGCTGCCTTTGTTTTCACTTTCAAAAATAAATACGCTGCTAATTTAAAAGCAATAAATAGCTCCGCAAGAAAACTAATTTGTGCACACCTGCAGTCTATCAGCTTGCTTGGAGATGGGCATCCAACCAAATACCCTCCTGAAATGAAAGGTTGACAGAGGGCACGAAGCTTGCCTGTTTCCAAAGGTGAAGCTGGATTTCGCAGTGCTGAAATCACAGTTGGTATGGCATTCTACTTAGACCACACCATTCAGTGTATTTCAAATGAACCCTTAACCAAGGTATACAAACAGAGGCACAAGAGAGGTACAGACTGATCACAGAAGCAGGGTCCCCAGAAAACACCCTATTCTTTCTTTGTCTTCCCCTGCTAGCTAAACTTTCAGGTTCTCAGGAGTAAAGCCAGCTTCTACATCTGCCTTCCTGGCTTCCTCAGTTTGAGCAGACTTGAGAACTGGGTCAGAAGATAGAATGATTCCATCCCAGATTCACTTGGCAAAATACTGTTACAGGAAGCACATTGATCACAGATGCTTTTTGAAATGATTAAGTCCATTAGGAATTAGAAGAGAAGAGAAAGGCAAAGGAGAAAAGGAAAGATATACCTATTTGAATGCAGGGTTCCAAAGAATAGCAAGGAGAGATAATAAAACGTTCCTCAGTGATCAATGCAAAGAAATAGAGGAAAACAACGAATGGGAAAGACTAGAGATCTCTTCAAGAAAATTAGAGATACCAAGGAAAATTTTCATGCAAAATGGACACAATAAAGGACAGAAATGGTATGGACCTACCAGTAGCAGAAGATATTAAGAAGAGGCAGCAAGAATACATAAAACTGTACAAAAAAGATCTTCATGACCCAGATAACCACGATGGTGTGATCACTCACCTAAAGCAAGACATACTGGAATGTGGAGTCAAGCGGGCCTTAGAAAGCATCACTACGAACAAAGCTAGTGGAGGTGATGGAATTCCAGTTAAACTATTTCAAATCCTAAAAGACGATGTTGTGAAAGTGCTGCACTCAATATGCCAGCAAATTTGAAAAACTCAGCCATGGCCACAGGACTGGAAAAGGTCAGTTTTCATCCCAATCCCAAAGAAAAGTAATGCCAAAGAATGTGCAAAGTATTGCACAATTGCACTCATCTCACAAGCTAGCAAAGTGATGCTCAAAATTCTCCAAGCCAGGCTTCAACAGTACATGAACCATGAAATTCCAGATGTTCAAGCTGGATTTTGAAAAGGTAGAGGAACCAGAGATCAAATTGTCAACATCCGTTGGATCATGGAAAAAGCAAGAGTGTTACAGAAAAACATCTACTTCTGCTTTATTGACGATGCCAAAGCCTTTGACTGTGTGGATTACAACAAACCGTGAAATTCTTAAAGAGATGGGAATACCATACCACTTGACCTGCCTCCTGAGAAACCTGTATACAGGTCAAGAAGCAACAGTTAGAACTGGACATGGAACANGAGCAGATCTAATTAACACTGCTAGGATAATTTATGATAACTCAGTCAGACAATATCATTATTAATTTGACCTATCTTTCTCTAAAAATGTCAAGAAATCCATCAATGATCAGACATGGCTGCAGCTTCTGTTTGAGTCTTTCAGTAAGACAGGACCACCAAAAGACCAGTGATGAAAATACCAAGTTGGTCCTATTTTATCCGGGTGCTCTGATATCAATGTACAAACCAGACCAGACACATTGCATCTGTTTTGCGCACCTCATTTTACAAAGGTAAAATGAAGAGGCTGCCTTTGTTTTCACTTTCAAAAATAAATACGCTGCTAATTTAAAAGCAATAAATAGCTCCGCAAGAAAACTAATTTGTGCACACCTGCAGTCTATCAGCTTGCTTGGAGATGGGCATCCAACCAAATACCCTCCTGAAATGAAAGGTTGACAGAGGGCACGAAGCTTGCCTGTTTCCAAAGGTGAAGCTGGATTTTGCAGTGCTGAAATCACAGTTGGTATGGCATTCTACTTAGACCACACCATTCAGTGTATTTCAAATGAACCCTTAACCAAGGTATACAAACAGAGGCACAAGAGAGGTACAGACTGATCACAGAAGCAGGGTCCCCAGAAAACACCCTATTCTTTCTTTGTCTTCCTCTGCTAGCTAAACTTTCAGGTTCTCAGGAGTAAAGCCAGCTTCTACATCTGCCTTCCTGGCTTCCTCAGTTTGAGCAGACTTGAGAACTGGGTCAGAAGATAGAATGATTCCATCCCAGATTCACTTGGCAAAATACTGTTACAGGAAGCACATTGATCACAGATGCTTTTTGAAATGATTAAGTCCATTAGGAATTAGAAGAGAAGAGAAAGGCAAAGGAGAAAAGGAAAGATATACCTATTTGAATGCAGGGTTCCAAAGAATAGCAAGGAGAGATAATAAAACGTTCCTCAGTGATCAATGCAAAGAAATAGAGGAAAACAACGAATGGGAAAGACTAGAGATCTCTTCAAGAAAATTAGAGATACCAAGGAAAATTTTCATGCAAAATGGACACAATAAAGGACAGAAATGGTATGGACCTACCAGTAGCAGAAGATATTAAGAAGAGGCAGCAAGAATACATAAAACTGTACAAAAAAGATCTTCATGACCCAGATAACCACGATGGTGTGATCACTCACCTAAAGCAAGACATACTGGAATGTGAAGTCAAGCGGGCCTTAGAAAGCATCACTACGAACAAAGCTAGTGGAGGTGATGGAATTCCAGTTAAACTATTTCAAATCCTAAAAGACGATGTTGTGAAAGTGCTGCACTCAATATGCCAGCAAATTTGAAAAACTCAGCCATGGCCACAGGACTGGAAAAGGTCAGTTTTCATCCCAATCCCAAAGAAAAGTAATGCCAAAGAATGTGCAAAGTATTGCACAATTGCACTCATCTCACAAGCTAGCAAAGTGATGCTCAAAATTCTCCAAGCCAGGCTTCAACAGTACATGAACCATGAAATTCCATATGTTCAAGCTGGATTTTGAAAAGGTAGAGGAACCAGAGATCAAATTGTCAACATCCGTTGGATCATGGAAAAAGCAAGAGTGTTACAGAAAAACATCTACTTATGCTTTATTGACGATGCCAAAGCCTTTGACTGTGTGGATCACAACAAACCGTGAAATTCTTAAAGAGATGGGAATACCATACCACTTGACCTGCCTCCTGAGAAACCTGTATACAGGTCAAGAAGCAACAGTTAGAACTGGACATGGAACAACAGACTGGTTCCAAATCGGGAAAGGAGGAATACGTCAAGCCTGTATATTGTCACCCTGCTTATTTAAATTATATGCAGAGTACATCATGTGAAATGCTGGGCTGGATAAAGCAGAAGCTGGAATCGAGAGAAATATCAATAACCTCAGATATGCAATATGATACCACACTTAAGGCAGAAAGCGAAGAAAAACTAAAGAGTCTCTTGATGAAAGTGAAAGAGGAAAGGGAAAAAGTTGGCTTAAAACTCAACATTCAGAAAATGAAGATCATGGTATCTGGTCCCATCACTTCATGGCAAACAGATGGGGAAACAGTGATAGACTTCACTTTTTTGTGCTCCAAAATCACTGCAGATAGTGACTATAGCCATGAAATTAAAAGACATTTGTTCCTTGGAAGAAAGGCTATGACCAACCTAGACAGCATATTAAAAAACAGAGACATTACTTTGCCAACCAAAGTCAGTCTAGTCAAAGCTATGGTTTTTCCAGTAGTCATGTATGGATGTGAGAGCTGGGCTATAAAGAAAGCTGAGCACCAAAGAATTGATGCTTTTGAACTGTGGTGTTGGAGAAGAATCTTGAGAGTCCCTTGGACTGCAAGGAGATCCAACTAGACCATCCTAAAGGAAATCAGTCCTGAATATTCATTGGAAGGACTGATGTTGAAGCTGAATCTCCAATATTTTGGCAACCTGATGCGAAGAACTGACTTGTTCGAAAAGATCCTGATGCTGGGAAAGATTAAAGGCAAGTGGAGAAGGAGACGACAGAGGATGAGATGGTTGGATGGCATCACCGAGTCAATGGACATGAGTTTGAGTAAACTTCGGGAATGGGTGATGGTCAGGGAAGCCTGGTGTGCTACAGTCCAGGGGGTCAAACAGGTGGAAGCGACTGAGCGACTGAACTGAAGTCCATTAGGAATAACAGAGTTGGGCTGGGACCTCCTTATTTTTAATTGGCATTTTCTGCTCTGGAACAAAACAGCACATTATCTTGGGCAGAATATTAAGATTTAGTTCTCTGGTTTGAATCAGTAACAATATGACAAAGAAAGATAATCCATAAAATAACAGCACTTTTTTTTTTTCAAATATGTATTTAAGTTAAGTTTTATCTTTATACTCAATTCTGAATTATATTTATTTCGTTGATGTTTCAGCTAGCCGCAGAAGGAGAGATCCTATCTCAAAGCAAAATAATCACTCTCAGGATTAGAAAAGGAAAATTTTCTTCATGCATGACTCAAAGATGACTTATTTTTCATTTATATGAAGGAATCAACCCATAGTGGGAGAGGGAGAGGAAAAACATATCTGAGCGTGTTTTAAAATTAAATGCCAAAAGCAAACATGTCTATATTTTGTGAGGAAATCATGATTTACTGCAACTTTTTGAAAAGTCATCAGTAGTTCACTAACTTGGCTCTGGCTACCTCATTCTGTAGTATACACTCTGCCTGTTTTATCTTCAGACTGAAACAGAGATATGATCATTCTGCTGGGACCTCCAAGAGAATTACCAAAATAGAGATAGGAGATTTTCTGGCATAAAAGAATGAGTAAAGGAAAATTACCTAATTTTCAATTGTAAGATTGGGGGAGCCACCATTATGTAAAGATACATACACAGATGGGTGTGCTTTAAGGAAAACTTAAATGTGGAATCAGCATTTGCAGATAATGAGTGATTATTTGCTTGGAAAAAAGATTCATAATAGGGTTTACTCAAACAGCAAGTTCTTCCACATCTTTAAGCAATGACTTAATATCCAAAGACTCAGTTCCTACCCATCTCTTCAGGAACCTGCCCAGCGTGTAATGCAAGATGCCTCAGTTTAGGGGAATATGGGTACATGTACATGTATGGCTGAGTCCCTTCACTTTTCACCTGAAATTATCACAACATTGTTTGTTAACTGGATATCAGTTCAGTTCAGTCGCTCAGTCGTGTCTGACTCTTTGCAACCCCATGAATCGCAGCACGCCAGGCCTCCCTGTTCATCACCATCTCTCGGAGTTCACTCAGACTCACGTCCATCAAGTCCGTGATGCCATCCAGCCATCTCATCCTCGGTCGCCCCCTTCTCCTCCTGCCCCCAATCCCTCCCAGCATCAGAGTCTTTTCCAATGAGTCAACTCTTCTCATGAGGTGGCCAAAGTACTGGAGTTTCAGCTTTAGCATCATTCCTTCCAAAGAAATCCCAGGGTTGATCTCCTTGTAGTCCAAGGGACTCTCAAGAGTCTTCTCCAACACCACAGTTCAGAAGCATCAATTCTTTGGCGCTCAGCCTTTTTCACAGTCCAACTCTCACATCCATACATGACCACAGGAAAAACCATATCCTTGACTAGACGGACCTTAGTCGGCAAAGTAATGTCTCTGCTTTTGAATATACTATCTAGGTTGGTCATAACTTTTCTTCCAAGGAGTAAGCGTCTTCTAATTTACAAAATAAAAAGCTTAAAATAAATAAATAGGATTGTGGTGATGGTCACTGAAAAAAGAGAAAATAATGAAAAAAATAAATAAATAAAGCAAGCTGCCCCAGGTAAGAGCCCCACACAGGTAAGTGTGAAAACTGTGGCAAAGTACAGTTGTACTAGTCTCTCTAAGATCATAGAGGGGAAAAATGGCTGGGAAATAATAGGAATAGTGGAAAGGTTAAGAAAAGAAGAATAAAAAATGACTGGTAGAGAAAACAGTAAACTAATTCTGTGAACAATTAACCCACAGGATCTCTTTTTCATAAACATTATTAAAAAGGTATTTCCAGACCAAGAGAGAAATAAAATCCTTTCATCAGTTAATGAAGCCACTGTGGAAGAATCCAGCTGATGTCCTAATTAGGTACCACTCTGTTGTTCCAGTGGTTAAGACTTCACCTTTCAATGCAGGAAGTATGGGTTTGATCCCTGGTCAGGAAGCTAGGATCCCGTATACCTCATGGCCAAAAATACTAAGATATATAAAGCAGAAATACATTCAATGAATACTTTAAAAATGATTTACATCAATCAATAAATATATAATTAAAAATAGATTATATGTATTGTTTAGACATATGAGAAAGGCAGTCAGACAGCTAAATAAGAATTTCTAAGACAAGAATTATGTTAAGGTTCTATTCAGAGATATAACATCAGCTTTATGATGAAGACAGTGCATTCTCATGCCTTTCTCCAGCAGGGAGAGATTTGGTATTCTAGCTAATCCTTCCTGATCACTCTGACCTCTTAGTTTAAAAAACTATTTATTATCAGTTCAGTTCAGTTCAGTCGCTCAGTCATGTCCGACTCTTTGCGACCCCATGAATCACAGCACGCCAGGCCTCCCAGTCCATCACCATCTCCCGGAGTTCACTCAGACTCACGTCCATCGAGTCCGTGATGCCATCCAGCCATCTCATCCTCAGTCGTCCCCTTCTCCTCCTGCCCTCAATCCCTCCCAGCATCAGAGTCTTTTCCAATGAGTCAACTCTTCGCATGAGGTGGCCAAAGTACTGGAGTTTCAGCTTTAGCATCATTCCTTCCAAAGAAATCCCAGGGTTGATCTCCTTCAGAATGGACTGGTTGGATCTCCTTGCAGTCCAAGGGACTCTCAAGAGTCTTCTCCAACACCACAGTTCAAAAGCATCGATTCTTC